>JAVQKC010011903.1:0-12703 GCA_036025475.1 Philypnodon macrostomus
CCTGTTTGCCTTGGGAGACCCTACCAGGGGCATGTAGCCCCCGACAACATAGCTCCTAGGATCATTCAGGCGCACAAACCCCTCCACCACGGTAAGGTGGCGGTTCAAAGAGGGGAAAATGTAAATGAAATCTGATAATTATATATCTATTCTACATTGTAAGAAGTCATGTAAAATTATAGAATAATAATTTGTTTTCAAATAACAATGTGAGTTTTGACTACAACTCAAACTCAAACGTTATGCTGATTAAATGTGGTGAGTTAAAGTGTAAATATAGCAGGAAAAACATCTTTAATGAGTTTTAACAACCTAAAACCTTATAATTAAGTCTACTTAATCTAAGTACAATTTCTGAAATGTATGATATGTAGTTTTACTGCTCTTTTTAATGCGTTAACTCATCACATTTAGTCAGCATTAGCCTTGAAGAAGTTTACACTTTATTATGTTAGTAATGGTACATACGGTTCATATTGGACCTGATACCGGTTAAATTGTTGTAAGACTATTGACTATTGACAAAATGTTGCTCAAATCATATTTTTGCTCTAGTTTTCATTCTGTATATATTAATATATTAGTGGGAGTAACACAAGCCTTAGTCTAATGGTAAATTGTGCTTTGGACAAACTAATGTATAAACACCCCTTCAAAAGCTTTTAGTATTCTACATAAAAAATATAGTTTCACAACATAAATGACTTAAATAAATAAGTATAAATAAATAAAGTATATTAAATAAGTAATTGAATGTGTGACAACAATAACTGCTTCCCTTTTACAGCCTGTAACATGACACACGTTCACTAAGAGCCTGATGTGAGAAAACTAGGCTTGTGGTCAGTGTTGTTGCAATTTCAAAAGACCCATAAGAGAAGATATTCACTGGCCACTTTAATAGAAACACTTTATAATGTGGCCCTGGTGTGGTCATCTGTAGAGCTTGATTGTGAAAATGGTTATTTGTGTGACTGTTTTTTTTTTAACTACATTTGCTTCTTATTTCCTCTTACCTCTTAGCCTCAACAAGTCACATAAATGCCCATAAATGCCCTTTGAGCAAACAAACACTAAAAAACTGATTGTGATAGTATATTAGTAAGTGCCCGTTTCTGTTTGTTGACGTGCCCTCTCTCAATGCTTCACACACATTCTAGACATCTAAGACAACAGTAACCTGAACTGGGTCACTCATCAAGAGACTGAAATAAAACAGTACAAAGTGAGCGATGTTATCAGCCCACCTGACACCTCTGACCCAATTAGCCCTATGCACACACAATGGTCCCATATGATCAAATATGCTCAGGTACAGTCCATTGGGGACCGCACTGGGACGGACCCTGGTAAACCGTACAGAAACAGGTCACATTCATGCATTCAGACGGCTGCGTTCAGGCAAAGAACAGCAAGTTATTTGGTAAAAGGTTCACATTTTAAACATAATATTAGTTTTAAAGTCTATTGAAGTGACCAATCAAAGGTGAGCATTCTCTTTCTGTACATGGGAACTATTGGGTCTATTCATTTTAACCTCATGAACTGTATATATTATTACATTAATGCACAATACTGGATGACTTGTGTACGAGAACAGATTTTTGCCTGATTTGTGTATTTTTGGAAAAGATTTTCTGTGAAGCACCATGAAAGTCCTAGTTTGTGCTCTGTTGGTCGTGGGACTGCTCATGGACTCTGCAAGAACCCAAGAATCAGTCCCTATAGATGTCCTTAAACAAGCTGCAGGTAATCCCAAACCATATGTATATATTTATTTACAGGCTCTTTCTTTTGTGTATGTTGCATTGTATTTGTTTAACTAAGTGCATTTACTCACCGATGTTAAAATGTGAATGCAAATCCAAATAGTGGCTGAATTATTATTTGTTTTTATTAATTGCATTTACTGATTCTTATCCTTTCCCCATGTGACTGTGCAGAGCAATGGGAGGGTGATGTGCCCTGTTTGAAGAGTGACTGTGAATGTGCCTTTAGAGGACTGGGCTGCTGCTGCATCAACGTTGAACTTCAGAGTCTGGACGACCAAGTCATTCAGACGTTCAAGGCTGTGTCCTCCAGTATCAACCAAATGAAGGGCGAAATCATTGAACTTACAGGTACACACGTTTTATATGTATGTAAAGTAAAACATCGGATATTTCCAAATAAATAAAAAAATAATTATAACTTTGCTTCTCTCTTTCGCTAAGATTTTGAACAGAAATTATATTATTATTTTTTGTATTCATTTTTTTAATTCAGGCTGATTCTCCATTTTCATTTATAATTCTTTGTATATATATATCTTTGTATAGACCATGGCTATTGCTTTATTTTGAGTCATCGTTTCACTCTTTTACAGAACCAGTAAATGTTGCCTTCACTGCCTACCTGGGGGCCAGTACACAATGTTATGGGCCTTTTTCCAGAAACACCACTATTCCCTATGACACCATCCCTCTGAATGATGGGAGTGGCTATAACTCTGCGCTGGGTACGTGTACTCAAAATGTGAACTGTTGTGTTTGGACCAGTGGGTTTAAAACGACTTGAGAGGTCTTGACAGGTCTAACAAAGTCTGAACCAGGGCTGTACCAGACCAAGTCTTAACCAGAATCTATTTATTCAGACTTAATATGGTCTAAATAATTTCCAAATTAAACTCATCAATACTGTACTAAATGATGCAACCGTAGATTCCCAAGTTACCCCAACCCCAAAATTCAACATCCCCTAGTATGCCTTACAACCTGAATTACATTTTTGAGTCAACCGGCTTCCTATACATTTTAAGGTTACCAAATAACTTACCGGAGAATTGAACGGCAAGCGACTCCTGAGTCCAACCCGTACCACAGTTTGAGAGCCCCTGGTTTAGACTGTTGTACTGATTATGAAGTCAAATTTGAAGAAAAAGACTGGTGTTTTGTTTCTTATAGGTCTCTTCACAGCTCCAGTCTCAGGGGTATACTCTTTCTCTCTGTCGGTCTACTCCAGAATGGACAGGGCTGGGGCCAGGATGTACCACAAAGTGCAGCTGATGAGGAATGGCCGGCCGGAGGTGTCCATTTGGGAGGACAATGACGAGGACTCAGAAGACAGTGGTTCCCACACGGTGCTCCTGTCTCTGGGGCAGGGAGACCAGGTCTATGTGGAGATAGTGGAGGATAGGCAGATCTGTGGCAACATCCAAGGACTCAATAGCTTCTCAGGATACTTGGTCTACCCCCTTACTGGCATTTCAGCTTGATAATAACACACTCCTCATATGTCCTCTCATTGGTTCCTAAACTGTGGTATGGCCATAACTGGTGGTACTTTCTAGTGGTACTTGGATGTGGATGTTGCCATTTTCTGGTTGGTAGTCTTAAAGTTTACATCTGTTCTGCATTTATTCCTATTTGTTTCTTGGTTCAAACCTGGGTTATTCATGATTTAGGCTTATTTTAGTCGGATAAAATGGTTACTTGGAAAGGCAAATATATTCTGAGGTAGTACTTGAATGGATAGTTTGAGAGTCTCTGTGAAATCTATATCTATTATCAATAAATATAGAACATCTTTCCTGAAACGCATTAAAATTTTATTGAGTTTCTAGCATTTTCCGTGAGGGACACTCTCTGACTTGAACTATAAGCAACTAATTACCTATATATTGTGATTTCCGATTTTTTATTCTGTTCAATTTGTAGACTTAAATAAATATTAGAATGATCATAAAAGAATGTGTGGCATTATGTACACAGTAGGGTCCTGACCGCCATTAACTAGTACACAATTGAACGGATGTTTGCATGTATGCTAGTCTGTAAAGAACGCAAAAATAATATTCAAATACTGACTGTGTTTTTGATATTACTACCACACTAAGCACTGAGCACTTATTTTCTGCTCAGAAATGTCTAATCTCTGGCGACATCTTGTGGTAGATAAAAGAACAAATTAGCATTACATGCACACGCCCACAGTCAGCCAATGCTACTGCCCTTTAGCCAACATACTGCTAACCCTGCTAACTCAATCAGCGCAGAGGGCTTCATTTCTCAATCAATCAATCTTTATTTATGAAGCGCTTTTCATACATTTAAAATGCAAGATATAAAAACAATAACCCATCAACCCCCAACACTGATATGAAAACAATAAAAACAACAACAATAACTGAGTTTGTGTTTATTTTTTTATTGATCAAATTGTTTATGTTTTTTTTTCTTACAAGGGCAGAACTATAAAGCATCTTTTATTCTTCAACTCAAAATAAAAGGTAAAATAAACCTTATGAAAACCTCACAACATGCAACTACTATATTACCCTGTACTGCTAAATAAAGCTGCTGCTACTGAAATAAAAAGCTTCAAGGTCAACGTCAAATGAAAGCGGATATCTTAATCATTTGTGGTATGTGCTGCTCTGCAGTTGAGGTTGCTGTGATCTCCAACACTCTCTAACACATAGATTTTGTGACAATTACTCAGGTTTTTGTAGAACCTTTTGGCGATTTGGGTTATGTTGAACATCTCATTTGGAGGAATGAGTACTTCTTGTTCTTCGTTACCAAGATATGGATATTCTTTGAGGAACGCACCTGTGCAGGTCTTTATATGAAAACAGGTCTTTTTACCAAAGCTAACCAGATCTGGTGTAAAAGAAGTGGATGCAAAGTAACCAAACCGTATTATCTGATTGACCTTTCCGTCAAAATTAATGTTGCTTCTCCTGTATGTGATGTGGCAGGTCTGGTTGTTAGAGCTGAGGATCTGTAGAGCAGTAGTCAGCCAATAGTGAACAGCGTGATAAGAAAAAGAGGCACTATTGTACAGTGAAGCATTAGTTTGGACCGCATTATTGAACTCTTTGTAGAAGGAACTCTTTCCTCCTAATGTATAAAGACAAATTGCTTGCAGGTGATTGTTGGGTAAAGCCTGGTCCTCCTTCTTTCTTTTTTCTTGGGCCCTCTTCAAGCATTTCTCTGCTCTTCTCCAGGCAGGGCCGAACAATTTGCCCTTGCTCTCCCTGGGGAAGTATTCACTTTGGACTTTTGAAGACATTTTCTCGCTGCAGCCGAAGTACATGTCATCTACTGAGTTGTCCTCCATGCCCAGTGGGGTTTTAGCACCTGGCTTGGACTCTTGTATTTTATAGAAAATCTGAACAGCAAAAAGAAAAATATTAAATGATATATTCAAGTGACTTATTTAAGTGACAATAAAAAGCCATGCTCACCTTTGCAGATGTAATGGGCAACACAGCCCACAGCACCAAAAACAGGATAGTAGTCATTTCTGCTAACGACAGCACTGACACACATAATTAGATAAATCAACAAGCTATACAAATAAATCTATTTTAGAATTGGATTAGAAATCATATTAAATGTATAAATAATTGATTAAATGTTAAAAAAAATAAAATAAATATACACATAAACCACTTACCTGGTGTTTGGCTCTGTCTGTCTGTGTTCACTGCTGCTGGTGTGTGGTACTGCTGCTGGTGTGTGGTCCTGCAGCTCAGCACAGGAAACCATAAGAATAACCTTTTCCTGTTTAAAAGAAGTACATGGGTCCATACATTCAGCTTGCAGCACAGTAGATAGTCCATATGTAACGTACGCACTTTTGCAATAATAATGTTCATAATATTCTCATAGTTAAAGTGTTTTAAATGGTGGTCATATAATATATCATTATTATTCATATGTATTTCATTATTGTAACTTGATTAATTTATGCCTATATTTGCTTTGTTATAAAGGCACTGCGGTGAGTCGATGTGTCATTTCTCAGACACACATTGTAACCACCATCTTTCATTTTGCATTAGTGACTTCATATGTGTTATTTCCTTTAAAATCCAAAGCATATACAGACTCACTATAAGGGGCCATAGTACATTTATCATAGGTTAACAGTAATAAAGTTAGGCGGCACAGTGGCACAGTGGTTAGCTCTCTTGCCTCACAGCAAGTGGGTCCTGGGTTCAATTCCTCAGTCAGGGCCCTTCTGTGTGGAGTTTGCATGTTCTCCTAGTGTCTGCGTAGGTTTCCTCCGGGAACTCCAGTTTCTCCTACCACTAAAACAATGTACAATAGGTTCCCCATTGGGGCTAGGACTCCCCTGAAAATGAGATTCTGAATCTCAGTGGGACTTTCCTGGTTAAATAAAGCTAAAAAAACAAAAAACAAAAACAGTAATAAAGTTGTATAAAGTGTATCAAACATACTACATACACAGCCATATGGAAGGTAAGTAAAAGGATTTGATTCCTGCGATCCTTGTTCATGCTGTTTAAGTGCCATTGAGCTCTCCCTTTCCTCCCCAGGTATGCAAGTGCTTGTGTGTGCAAATGAGTGAATGCCGGTGGAAAAATGCTATTTATGTTCTACAATCTAATCTGTTAAAAATGTCACATACCACCACAGGAAATACTGTATAATCTACTGAATAAGGCATCATAAATGTGATATAGTTACACTTCCCTATCCATCCAGCAGATGGCAATCTTGCCTAGAGTAATTAAAAACCTGCTCGTGTTCTCTTGTGCCACAATAATAGTGCTTTTTATAAAGTGTAATTTCAAATGTTAAGAGTTAAATAAACTCTTCAAAACATGTTTCGAAACTGTGATGACAGGTGTTCCGAAGTAAAAAGGTCAAAAATACAGATTTTAAGGTATTTTAAAGAAAAATCACAGTTATCTCAGAAAGTTGAGTGTATGAATCATCTGATTTATTTATTTATTTACGTTGCAGTCTTGGCAAGCGGAGAGACAAGTGGAAAACAGACTGTCAGAAGACATCCTGTGTGATAGACCTCAGAACATCACAATGTAAAAGCCTGTGAAAAGATTTGGGAGAGAAAGTGGCTGTATACGGTGGATACAGTATCTGGTGAAACAGAGATGGACCTAAAGGACCTAAAAGAGAACAAAGAGAGTAATAGCCAATCCTGGTGAGAATACCAGTTGTGTAGCAACCCTCACATTGTAAGACACTGTACAAACACACACACACACACACACTCAATGTGGTTGTATAGATACTCTGTTGTGAATTATCTCTAGGGTTCCAAGCTGAAAATGAAGAAACTCTGAAAGAAGGGTTAGTATGGAAGGTGGGGAACAAACAAGTGCTCTTAGGGACTCAGCACAAGGCAGACGTCTCCAAAAGGGGTTTTATAAGAAAGAGGACAAATAAGATGAATATGTGGTAAATAGGTTTCTAAAAACATGTAACTTGGGGAATGCCTATAGGGTTAAACAGATCAAATGGTTAATATTGGAAATGCAGGAGCAGCAGAAGTGAGTGGTTTACATAAGCTTTCAGAAATTCTCCCACAGCTGCTGTCAACAAACATGAATGAAGGTCACGTAAGGCAATTGCACTCAAAGTGAATGTATGAAATGATGAGGTTGGCTTTTGGATGAGCTATAAAGCCAATGCAGTGGTTTTAAAACATTCTCCTCAGTCACTCGTTTGTCTTTTTAGTAGGGGTGTAACGATACTGGCGTAAAATTGCCACGATATCGTCCACTGCATGTCTTGAGGCAAAAATAATATACGCTCGAGCAAGCCATAGCATAGTAAACTACATGGACCATGATTGTTTGTGCCCGGGTTTGAGCCAATAGGAATGCACACAGTCCACACTGGCGTCAACAAACATAGCTAGCAGTAAACTGAGCATGGATATGGAGAGCAAAAGAGTTCCTCTGTGTCAAGAAATGTAAAAACACACTGTCTTTGTTTATTAGGAGGCAGCCACATGGCAAAATAACTAGTTTAGTGAGCTGACCCGATCGGGAGATACTAGCCATGTGTATTTGTGTTTTTGAATGATACAGATTTACCTGTGGCATTATTAAAATATACACATCCCAAATATATAAAACTATATATTTAATGTTAAGGAGGGGGGATTTAAGTTAAGACCCCCCCTCGACCAGTTCTGTTGATAATCTCATCACTTTTGTGTTTCTATGATCTTTATTTGTACGTTTGGAGCTTTATGTGATATGTGAGCCAGCCTCGAAAGTGGGACCTCCGCTTCAGATCACAAAAAAAAGTCACACAAAAAACTGCTCCAGTCACAAACAACCATCTAATTACTCACTACAGTATCTCAGGACACTCTGACATAGATCCGTTTAGTATTCCTGTCTCTATAAACGCACAGAGATGGGTTTTATTGCTCCGTACAGACAGACAGACTGGTTCGCCGCTTCTGCCTCGGCCCTATCACACATCGGGACCTCCAGACGCACGTCAAGGACCTCCAGACGCACGTCAAGGTGTGAACCCAGCATTAGTGTTAGGGTTATAGAGCAGGTACAGTAAGTGAAGTGTTCTTGCGGTGACTTTCCTCTTCTAGACCAATAAATAGGCTCCTACATGGGTCAAAGAGGTCACAGAAACATACATTTATCATACACTAGAACATGGGTCAGTGTATGTAAGAGTCTCCTGTTGTTGGTAAAGCTTTTTGTGCATGTTATAAAATGTAATGTTTTGGTCTGAAGAAAGATCAGTAATCTTGTATGACCATAAATATATCTTTTTATCTTTATTCTGTACGATTTGAGATTAAAGTATCAGCCTATCAGGTATTATTTTAGTGTGAATCAGTGTGAGATTTAAGGGCATTGTGGCTTAACCAATAAAACATATAACCCTGAAGTAAGTCCATAGGTTCCACTCCAAAAATAGACATTGCAGCTTCACCATTGAAAGATGGAAGCTCAGTGTTTTAGAATCTTGATATAAGCAAATTATAGCCTGACTTGAACATAAAACAGCATCATGAAATGTTCTGATTTATGTGGTTGATATAAAATACTACAGTGTTTTTTTATTGTACATCTAAAATACAAACACACTGTGCCTCATCGACTGTGTCAATCTACCTTATATTGTGGCCTCACTCTCACTGCCTCCTGCGCTCCAAATGAACTGACGGGGAGAGTGTCTGGGGAATTACAAGTCATTCAGAAATCCAGAAACAACAACAAAGTACCACCAACCACAGGTATAAAGCAACCAAAAGAAAAGAGCTCACAGTCAGCCCTGGCAACCCCAACCCCAACCCCAATCCTGACTCCAATATCTACTCCTAACCCTACATCACTAACTCTAACCCTATTGTGTTAACTCTAACCCTTCCTCAAACACTAACGGCTGATCTGATTTCCCTGTGTTGCAACATTAAAGTTGTTGGTTTTGGCAGGATTTTAACTGGATAAGGTTAGGGTCAGGACCATGGTTAGGGTCTTATATTGGTCCCCGTCTCAGGTTAAGGTTAGGGTCAGAATATCAACTGGTTAAGGTTAGGGTCAGGGCCATGGTTAGGGTCTTATATTGGTCCCCGTCTCAGGTTAAGGTTAGGGTCAGATATCAACTGGTTAAGGTTAGGGTCAGGACCATGGTTAGGGTCTTATATTGGTCCCTGTCTCAGGTTAAGGTTAGGGTCAGAATATCAACTGGTTAAGGTTAGGGTCAGAATATCAACTGGTTAATGTTAGGGTCAGGACCATGGTTAGGGTCTTATATTGGACCCTGTCTCAGGTTAAGGTTAGGCTCAAAATACCAACTGGTTAAGGTTAGGGTCAGGACCATGGTTAGGGTCTTACATTGGTCCCTGTCTCAGGTTAAGGTTAAGGTCAGAATATCAACTGGTTAAGGTTAGGGTCAGGACCATGGTTATACATACAACTAGAATGATGCTCCTGGAACATCAGCAACACGGGGAAATCAGATCAGCCAACCCCTCACCCAGCTTCATTAACCCTAATCTTACTGCACTAATCCAAACCCTACATCACAATCACTAACCCTAACCTCTAACATTAGGACTTGTGCGGTGAATGCCAATCAGCCGCTGCTTACCGTTGAGGAAGAAGAACGCTAAACCTTTGTTGCCTCTCCCTTTGGTGCGTTTCTCAGTGTACAGTAAATCATCATTGACCAGGCGGCCTGCTACAGATGAGTGCTATAATGAGTTTACTGACACAACCTCGCAGGATTTGAGGAGTCATCAACTTGTAAATTGCCTGGTGCCTCTAACATTCATTTAGGAATATGCTGTGTCAGGTGTGCTTGACTCGACTGGTAAGGATTTATTTTGTGATACATACAGATATAAAAATGTCGTTTTCTAACAAAAGTGTGCCTCATGTTGTTGGAGGGCAGGCACTTGGGGTGAAAACCTTATTGAAATAGGTGATCCAAAAAGCATTGTTGTGCGGATCCTACATCCTACAATCTACAATGTACGCTGAATAAATACATCAATGAAGGTTCATTTTTTTAACATTAGGGGTCAGTAAGGGCCTGGAAATGCTTTTAGTAACATACTTTAACGCTCAAGTGACCAGTATACAGCATCAGACATGGGGTTAAACTCTCAAATCAATTCCGACACCCATATAACAGTTGTGAATGTGATTGTGTTTGGACTGTATAAGGACCCATTATTAGAGAAATCATGTTAAAAATGTAGGTGGCCACTTTGTTATGTGCAGAACTTAAGAACCTTTGACAGCTTTGGAAGGAAATAGTTGATGGTTTTACCTTGTGCCAGTGTTATTTGGTACAACTTCAGGGATATAAAATACAACTGCACCAATATGGCACCAACCATACAGTTTGACCAAAGAAATACAGCCTATAACTGTGGTCAATATCTTATCCAACTGCTTTGAAGTATTTCAACGTTATAGTTGCAGCTTTTGTATTGTTGACCTCAAGACCATACTCTCTTGAGGTCTGTTCCACTATGGACCTCTGGGAAGTTATCTTGCTTTATTGTTGTTTTTGACCTGGTATCTGATTTGATCTATATTCTAACAGTTTGAGGAACAGTTTTCTCAAGACAACATTGTTTGAAATAGAAACTCCTCTTATTGAGACATTTAGTACAGATGTTTCGGAAAACGAACTTTGGTGTTTCTTTGATCTGAGCTGATATTCTCCATTGGACTGAGTGTGTGCCACAGGGAATACCAGGCCTGATTTCTAATCAGAGTTGTTGTTGGCATATATTAGCCACACCCCATTGAGAGTGGCTGATGGAGAAAGGCACAATGATTAATGGATTGCCTCCCACTAACAGCTCCAAAAGAATCGTCCTGTTGGGCCGACAAGTGCACAGGCAATCAGCCGATCCTCGGGTTTATTTTGTATTGGTTATACACTTAGTGATAGAGTCAGCGACTTGAACACTTTCTTTCAGAGTCACTTCATTTAAGAAAGGAGTTTGTCAAGACATGGCAATTTGCACTTTACTGGGAATCCACAATATTATCTAATAACATATAATATAAACTATATTAAACCAGCTTTATAAGTGTTTAAAATAAGAGATAAGTTGTTTTAGCTGAGATACACTTAACAGCACATTGTGTTTAATTTATTCTAAAGTCAAGTCACGTCTAAAATGACATATTTGTCCCATAGGTTTTCAATCATTTCTAAACTCTGCGGGAGATATTTTGTAAAAAGTTGGTACCATGTGACCGTATGGCGTTCCCCCTTGAGTGTGAGTAAAGCTAGATTTGGAGCAGGTCCCTGAATGTGTAAAAATGTGCTGACTGACATCTCGAATAGTGCTGAGGCTTCTATCAAAACTCCTAACGTCAACTCACATCTCGCTCATCCAGTTTATGTTTCTCTACACCTTCTCCCCTGCCTCTGTGTTATATATATATATATATTTCGGCTGCTTCCTCTGGTGCACCGAGTCGGTCTGCCTGGCACGTTGGAGCATACTTCTTCAATCCATTTGACGTGTCCTTCTCCAAACACAATATTTTTTTTCAGTAGAATTAAATTTTATAAACAGAGTAAAACAATGCGCTAATATAACCTCCGCCAAGGAGGTAATGTTTTCGGTAGCGTCCGTCTGTAAGCAATTTAACTTAAAAACTACTTAACGGATTTGGATGAACTTTTCAGGGAAGTTCAGGAAAGACACAAGGTCTCAGATCACCGTCTGGATCCAGGATTTTTCATGAAATAAATCTCTGGCTCCATCGTGGACATTTAACCATATTTAACCCCAAAGTTGCAGTACTGAAACAGCTAATTATATTGGCGAAACAACGATATTATGGAATCACGTCAGTGTTCGTCCTCGTCCACAGATCCTAGCTGTGAACGCGATAACTCAAAAACGAATTGCCGGATCAGTTTCAACATTTGCACACAGGTGCATACCATAAAGACGCCGAACTGTATCGATTCGATTTCTTCGATGAATATTAATTAAGTAATTAATTAATAACGGGCCAAAACTGTGAACGCAATAACTCAAAAAGTCTTTGCTGGATCAGTTTAACTGTTGCACACAGGTACATATCATGAAGATGCAGAACTGGATTGAGTTTGGTACATCTTTGATTAATGAATGAATTAAATAATTCACGAATTAATGTTTTGATGCACATTTATTGATCTTGATGAACATAAACAAAATTGCGTGAATTTTGGCACATTGATCCAGGCAATTGTATACTTAATGTACATCGGAACATTACAGAGGTCAAATAAAGAATGCCTCTGTAGCGCCCCCATGTTTATGACCCCTATGGGACCCTGGACACACTTACTTTGGCAGAGAGCAATGAAACTTGGTACAGAGATTCTCCACAGTGTACCCAACATAAAATATTATTATGACCCCACCCTACAACAAACAGGAAGTCGGC
>JAVQKC010011905.1:0-36957 GCA_036025475.1 Philypnodon macrostomus
AAAAAACACGTATGCGATCTACTTCTGTGACACAATAAAGTATTTCATAATTCAGTCTTTGTATGATCATTTATATTATGTTGCGCATTCATCTAGTTTTATTTTCTAGTTAAATGTAAAAAGTCTCCACAAAGTATTTTCCATCTTGACTGCTTATACAATCTTTGACTCATCTTTCTTTGCGGAAATCATTAATCAGTGAAAGTGAACGGACAGCGGCACGTCCACTACTACTAGTAAGTCTAATTATTTTATGCAACATAAATGCACATAACATGCACTTATTTTTATGCATTCTTTTAATTATGCTACTGTTGTACTTTAGCATGCTAGCTAAAATGTCGTACTGTAAACTAAACCAGGTCTAAACTGTGTGTACACACCTAACATCCAGTTTAGTAGAGAATTCTTTCTCTGTATGGCCGTAGCTACAACACTATTGTCAGCACAAGGGTTTCGGAAAATACTAAACATAACAACTCACACATCCCATTAACCCCATTAACCACAAAGCTAAGTTTAAACAGATGTCGTATACAAAGGGCGTTGGGGGTGTTGAAAATACTTGTAAGTCTAGTACACACCCTAAGGTTTTGTGAAATTGCAGATAACAAAGCAAACAGGTTGCATTTCGTTTTTCCACAGGGATGTCAGGCAGTCCTCCTGTGGTGATGCGGCTGGTGGCTTCTGCCTACACTGTGGCAGAAAAGGCTGGGTCTATTGTGAGAAAGGTCCTTCACACTGGAGAGCTGGAGATAGTGGAAAAGGTTAGATCAGTTTACTACTGGGCAGCAAACAAATAAAAACAACGAGATTCGTTTTATACAAGAACATTAAAACTCACTGCCCACTTTATTAGGTAAGACATATTTCCTGTCTCATAGGCTCCTATAGCTGCCCACTGCACAGCATATCACGCTAAGCCACTCACATAGAAATAGAAGTTATGTGGACATACATGTTTTGTTGGTGCAAGAGGTCAGTTTTGAACCAATAGGAAAGCAATATTAGCTCAGATGACCACTTGCATAGCATAGAACTGATCTCTGAATACACACAAAAAGATCCACTGATTGGTGTCATATACATAATATATCTAAACCTTTGCCCATTTCTTTCTGTACAGACAGGTGCTAATGATCTACAGACTCTGGCAGACAGACTCGCACAGCAGAGTATTTGTGCTTCATTGTCCAAACGGTTTCCAAAAATCACCATCATTGGAGAAGAGGTCTGTTTTGTTATTGTGTAGTATTTAGAGAGTTTAAATAATGCTTAACAATATAATCCAATTTGTAACTTTTGATTTACTGTTAATGAAAGAAGCGTGAGTGGGTTTGCAAAGAAATTGTGACATATCCAGATGTCACAGGTTTTTTGTCATTAATATTAGATTTTATGTCCTCTCATTGCCTTCTCTGAGGTAAATAAACTAGATTGTGTTGTGCCCAAACAGGATCTCCCATTAGAGGAGGTGAGGGAAGACCTTATTGAGAACGGCCAGGATGAAGAAATATTCCAGAAAACATGTCCAGCTGAGTTCAGTGATCTCAACGAGGAGGAGGTAACTTCTATGCATTTACACCTTGCAATAATAACAGTTTCTAAAATACTTCCTGAATGTGTCTCCAGCTTGTCGTTTGGGTAGATCCTGTTGATGGAACAAAAGAATACACTGAAGGTATAATTTTATACATGGCAGAGAAGAATGATTGTGTGTATTAGTTTGTGTATTCGTTTATGCATTGTAGGTAGAATTCTTATTGCTTCGAACCACATTTCAATTTGATCTGGAAGTGATGCATTTTGAAACCTGAAGTATTCCTCCAGTTTACAGCTGCTTTTGTAACCTACTATAAAAGTTAAGGCCCTTGTGTGCAGAAAAGTTAAGAGTACACAGTGAACAATCTCTAGTGGTGTATCTTCTTTGTGCGCTCACCTTTTCTCTCATGGGGTCAACTTCTCCCTTGTTCCTTTTGCCTCTCTGCTTGTCTGCCTGTCTAACCCCAGCCTCGAAGTGCCTCCATCTTCGAAAAGTTCCCCAGTTTCAACTCAAAGGGTCGGATACGTCTCAGCTTCGCGCTGCAGCTCTCTGTATGGGTGACAGAAAGTGGCCATCAAACAACATTGGCCATAACCTAAAATTATTCATATAAAATATTGGTTTATTTAAATGCATGCTTTCCTTAAAGTCTATCTTGTATGCACTTACTATGGTTATGAAGTCAATACAGTAGGTTTAATGTGATTGGTAATAGTAACCTTTTTTGTACCTTTCAGGGCTCCTGGACAATGTAACGGTGCTTATTGGCATTGCCCACAGAGGAAAAGCCATTGCAGGGGTCATTAATCAGCCTTTCTACAACTACCAGGTACTTTATTTTACTTTTTAATACAAATGCTTTGGATTGAGACCTGAAACTGTGCCATGGGAAGGTGTATATGGCTAAATATTGTTTGGACATATTTTAAATGCATGGATCATAAAGGTCATACTATAATAACTTCAAATTAGCTCTAGTGCTAAATGTAACAGTGCAACCCAGGGGCCAGTTACGGCAATTGGTCCTTCAAAAGTAAAATGGGTTGCTTTTGTCCTTTACTCCAATTTCTAACTGACTGGATTTTTTCTGAGTCCAGTTGTGGCAAACTCTTAGGTTAGAATGTACAAATGTGCCACTAGAAAACAGGCCCATGAGCTTTGACATAAAACAAAAGTCTCAACACTTTTGCTCTGAGTAAATTTGACCGCTAATGCTATCAGCATGTATCAGCTCGAAGCAGGTGCAGTCTTGGGCAGGACCATTTGGGGGATGCCGGGTTTGGGTGCATTTGGGTTTCAGCTCCAGGAAGTGCCTAACGATAAACGCATTGTCACAACAACGCGCTCACATAGCAACAAACTGGTTACGGACTGTGTGGAGGCAATGGAGCCGCACGAGGTGATCAGAGTGGGTGGCGCCGGGAACAAGGTATGATTTGAGAACAACTCAACATTCATAAGAAGGTATGAAATCCAAGACACTTAATAATTGTGAAATCATGTTGCAGATAATCCAGCTTATTGAAGGCAGAGCGTCTGCATATGTCTTTGCAAGCCCCGGGTGCAAAAAGTGGGACACGTGTGCACCTGAAGCAATTTTACATGCTGTTGGTGGTAAATATTCAAATCTTTACTTACAAAGTACATTAATTAGCCTATTGCTTTGTATAGGGGATACATTTTAATAATTCCTCTTTCAGGTAAACTGACAGATGTGCATGGAAACCTGTACAGGTATGAAGCTGATGTGAAGCACATGAACGCAGCTGGAGTCATAGCGACGCTGCGTAACCACGACTACTACATCAGCCGAGTGCCTCAGTCAGTGCTGCAGGCACTGAAGTGATGTGGGTGACCAGATGTACCACACTCATCTATGACTGTGCAATTAACCCTTCAAAATTATACGCATAAGGAATTATTTTTGTGCCAACTTCCATTTTGCATTTTATTCTACGTGATTTACCTTTATAAATGACCTACACTAATAAAAAAAAAAAAAAAACGGTCACTTTGTAGATTTTGAAATTACATTAAACATGAAAACTTTAACATGCAAACATTTACCTGGGCAACTTACATTTTACATCATTTGTATATTCAAATAGACTGACCATTTTCCCCATTTTTTGTCCATTTGTGTTTCTCTTTAGTTTAAACCTGTGTGTGTCAGTTTTTCCATTAAATATATGTCTTCTATTATCGCGATCCATTGGTCTCTTGATGGTGTGTCCACAGTTCCTTGTTACAACGTTTTAACCAAATATTCATCACTTTTAAATTTTAGTATCTTTTACCACTGAATCATTATTCAGGATTCCCACATTCAATCTCCACAATGTCTGTCGTTTTCAACTACTAATATTGATTTGCATATATAAAGAATTATGATCTGATCTGTCTGCACAACCAATTTAACATTCCTCCACTCTATACCCATCAGATTCATTCACCAAAAAATTATCTATCCTTGAATGTTCATCATGGCTTGCAGAGTAATGTGTATAATCTCTTTAAAATGGATTAAGAGTTCTCCATATATCTATCAATCCTATTTCCTCTAGTGATAGTTTTAAGAATTTGGTTAAACATATTTTATTTTTCCATGTACTTGTATCTAATTTATGATTTAGAATCACATTAAAGTCCCCCCACAGATCAATATTCCTTCTGCCTCTGTTGCTATAGCATTGAACATAGATTTAAAGACACTTTTGTCACTTTCAGGAGGAGCATAAACATTTATCATTGTAATTGTCTGATTTTCTAGCCTCCCCTTTACTATTATGTATCGTCCTTCCTTTTCCTTTATCTCTTTGTCCAAAATACATTTAGTTGAGTTGGAAACAAGTATTGCTACTCCTCGTTTACGTCCCTGTGTACATGAAGAGTACATGAAGAGTACATGAAGAGTATGTATTCCTAAATCCTAGTTTTTTCAATTTTTCGTGTTCCTGATTATTTAAATAGGTTTCTTGTAATAAAGTAAATTGTATTTTTTTCTTTTATCAATTTTGTTATAACCTTCCCTCTCTTCTTAGGTGTACTTAATCCATTCACATTCAGTGAGATAACTTTTACGGTTCTATGCATTATAGTTTGTAGTCATAGATAAATACAGCTCCAGGCAAATATAAACAAAATCAGAACAGTTAACCAAACAACCAGAACACATAACTAAGAACTTCCACATGGGGGTTAACTCTAAACCACCCCATTTCCCCCTATTGGTGGGTGGACAGGTAGTCCTCACTAAGAGCGAGGGCCTGCCCCTAGACACTATAATACATTGTCCAACACCTATACATTCTGTACCCTCAGTCGGCAATTATGTTTTTAAGGATGGTATCTCCCCACAATTTAATTAGCCTCGCTATGGGACGAATAGAAAACTAGGCCTAGGAATCACTGTAAGTTTCATTGCTCTCTGCCAAAGTAAGTGTGTCCAGGGTCCCATAGGGGTCAAAAACATGGGGGCGCTATAGAGGCATTCATTATTTGACCTCTGTAATGTGCCTATGTACATTAAGTATACAATTGCCCGGATGAATGTGCCAAAATTCACGTGATTTCGTTTATGTTCAGCAGGATTATTGGCTCAATAAAAGTGCATCAAACATCATTTGTCCTGATGTAAAAGTAAATAGTTCCTCTGATACTGGTCACATTGACTTTTTATTTTTATGAAAAGTGTTCCTTGCCAATTCAAGCTCAAATAAGAACTAGCACTGCAACTATCCCAATGCACTTAGTTCAAATAAATCAGCAACAGCTTTAAAGACTTTTTAAAAATTTTGTTTAGCAATAAATACAAACAGGAAGTGATACAAATAGAAAACATAATTACATTTTAATACATCCTTTTTTATATAAAATGAAACAGCACATAACTGTCGTTCAAAAGCCTGTTCCTTGTGTTTCTAATTCCTCAACATTTTTATTTTTCTTTATGCAGGAGCAGACCACCCAAGAGACAGCAGCACCGACCAGCAGACTGCCAATAGCTGCCAGCACTGGGACCCACACGGGCGTGGTGGAGGGGCACAGAGGCTCGGGTCCCGTCACTGGTGGGGTGGGTGTGGAGATGACTGTGGTGGTGGTTACTTGTGGCTTAGTGGTAGGGGTAGTTGGGACAGTGACAGGATGACTGTTCATTTTAGTGAAGATGAAGGGGTTGGCCTGTGGAGAGACCAAACAGTTCAGTCAAAAGACATACAGTGTAGTCCGGAGGCTACCTAAATTAAGATATTGTTATGTAAAGTAAAGTAGGTAAACTGTCATAATTACTATTTTACTTTAGTTCCTCCCCTGGCCTCTATAGCAACATTAACTCAAAGTACAATAACATCTATTTACACCCATAAGGCACTTAATTTGTCAGTAAATTATATTAAGAATTGTGTTAAAAAGTCCCCAGAAAGTACATAGATTAGCTCATACCTGTGTGGGACATTGGATCTTTGAGCGGTCATATGTGTAGTTGTTAGATGTTGTCTTCCTTCCCACTGGCTCCAGCTATTCAACACAGACAGTTTCAGATCTACAAACAACTTTTACATTGACTATTTCTGTATATTTTAGCTGTCTACTCTAAATCTCACCATATTATTCCACAGAGCTATAGCCATCTCAGCCTGTGCCCGCTCACTGAGGTGGAAACAATCCAGAGAGTAGAAACTAGTATCAACCTCACCCTCCTGGTAAAACACATAGGATTACATTAGATTCATGTACATCTATTTGCTTATAATGTTGTGCTTGTTCTGCTAAATACCACTTACCCCAATGAATGGGATAAAGTAATTGTGTAAAAATGGTTGAAGGACCACAGCAAAGTCTTCTTTTTCGTCATATCGATCACTTGATATAAGATACTCTATTTCTGCCTATAGGAAAAAAAATATCATTAGATTTACTTAGAGTGAGAAAACAAAACAAGATACATAGAAAACTGTAAAAAGTTGTTTGACTAAATAAAAAATGTAAGATTCATTAAAAGATTTTTTAATGTTTAGTTCTACTACATTACCTCAAACACACGTTTACATTCAAGTTAAACAGATGAAGGCGTTTACCTGGTATTCACGATTGATCCTTTTTATTTCTTCTATTTCTGGAGAGTTTACTGCTGGGTTCACAACACAAGGGCAGTTTGTTCTGAATAAAATAATCATATCAATCGGTGTTCTAGTTGGCATATTAAATAGACACAAAGGTGTTTAAACCCAACCTCTGCAGCAGTGAACAGCCAAGTGTGATTCTCTGAACTGTTTTCAATGGATCTATCTGTAAAATCTGCACAACGTTGACCAACAGTCGAGATACCTGTAGGCAAACCAAGAGAGTTGCATTGCTCTTCCAAGACACATGGACACATTCTAGGAGAACAATAAATACTGAATTATTCCATGAATAAATGCCATAATAATAAAACTTACATTTTGATGAAGCATGTCTAAAGTGACCATTAGATTGTGGCTGTAATTTTTAGCTGTAAGGTTATTCTGTAGTAAGAAAAGACATGGTTAAAAACACAGTAATGACAGTAGTAGTAGTACTTTTAATAGATGCCTACTTGGTCGAGACAGTAGTTACAAAGATCATTTTCTCCCACAAATATTGTGACAAGTTTCCAGTCTAGTTCAAAATCCACCTCCTGTGGATTACACATGTTTTAATTAATCTAATCCAAATAGTACAATCGTATAAAACATATAACTGCAGTTCTCACTTTGCTGTCTCTTAGGGCCTTGATCATGGCTTCTGCTTGTTTTTGGATGTCTCTGCAAGAAAACACAACAGTGAACAGCTTTAGGGTCTGGGCCCAGCACTTGAGAACCACTGATCTATGGGTTACCACTGATCTATGGGTTACCACTGATCTATGGGTTAACTTATAGTACGTACAAAGACTTAGCTCCTGGCGCGGCCATGTTGAAGCCTTTTCTCATCGCTAGCTGACCCACAGAAAAACCCTTCAGCTTGGAATTGAACTTCTTTAATATGTCTAAGAAGAAAATGAAAATAAGTGTCAAATATTGTCAAATCAAACCAGAAATGAAGACAGAATGAAACAGAAAAATAATATGGCATGAACACTGTCTGATTTAAACGGCAATGAAAACCAATGTGGAATTTATATTGAATCCAATGCAACGATCAAATTTATTTACAGGAAAATAATATAAATTAAAATTTGAACTCACTAGGTAATGTGGTCACAGTATTTAAATGTCCATCCCCTCCAATGCTGCAAAGAAAGTCCTCAAACATAAATGCATTGTAAAACTATCATTAGAGAAACCATATTAATCTTTAGTTTCACATATACTGTATTACCTCCATGACACTCCTCTGTACTCTTTACTGAGGTCGAACAGATTCTTGGCTTTAGCAGCAACTCCAGCCTGTGAACAGTTAACATCAGTGTGTAAAGATTTATGGACATAAAAGTATAGTAATGTACAGTCTCAGCAGATACTGTAGGTTGATTATAGGTCACAGATAAAGATTGACAGGTTTACAGTTATTTCATATTTACTACTACTACACATTTACTCTGTTACGTGAATAGAATAATTCAATTTTCACGTTAATGTATTTCTTGCAATCAGTAGTCACAGGTCTCACACAAAATTGGGGAGAGTAGTAGATTTTGCTATGCTGTGAAAGAACATTCGGCACAGATTTTTGATACACGTTTTATGTATTTTTTTTACCTTTACTGAAGAAATCTATAATAAATGTCTCACCGTCACAGAGTCTCCAAGAGCGGCCACCACCTTGATGTCTGCAGGTCTGAGTCTGTGAACTACACATAAACAGATAGTGATTAGAGGTGAGATAACAAGACAAATACATATTCCAAAAAACGTATTCATACACATGGCTCTTAAGCTGCTCTTACCTGAGGTGGGGATAGAGTCAGACGGAGCAATGTCCACACACGAAAAATCACTCCCCCAGTTCTGACAGAAAGAGACACAATGCATTACTTATATAAGATCATCTATTATCTATTATTAACATCAGTGTTAGTGTTTACATGTTTACCAGTATGATGCAGAAAAAAAGAATAAAGTTGTCAAAGTATGTAATTGGATTCAAGTGCATTTTACATTATTATTATGCATATTTTGCATAACCAGGTAACAGATTCAGCCGTAAGAGAGGAGCTAAAGGGCTGCATTTGGCTGTAGAACCATTAGGTGCCCATGTCTGCCCTAGCTCATACAGCAGTTGTGTCCTTGGGCAAGACGCTTTACCCACCTCCTTGCCTTTGTATGAATGTTTTATAGATTGTTAATTATGTAAAATTTGTTTCTGGACAATCTCTCAAAATACTGTGACTTACGGTAATAGGTCCGGGTGTAGGAGCAGGCCCTGAATAGACGTAGTTACTATTGTTGTAGGTTCTGATGAAGGGGGAACTCTGAAGCAGAAGGAGAAGTATATTTGTTTTAGATTAAAACTCACACATCTACATATACATATACACGTATAGTTCTTCCAACCTTTGAGGGACATTTAAGGTCAATATCAGCCATAAAATCCTGTGTGCTTGATTTATTGCCCAGTGGCTCCAGCTGGAAAAAAATAAAAAAAACATTATTAAACCGAACATATTAAGCTCTAATTACATGCTCTTAAATAAACACAAGTTGTACCATATTGTTCCACAGAGATCGAGCCATTAATGTCTGAGCTTTTTGACTCAGATGAAAACAGTCAGGAGTGAAATATGAACGATCAGGTCGGCCATCCTGTTGAAAAATATAGTTTGTGTTCATTACAACAGAGATATTGAGTTGATATCAGTTGAACTCATCAACTACCACTTCAAAGTATTTGTCTACTATTTTAATTAATTTACATGAGACTAAATCAGGACTAGGCTAAGGAGAAACCAGAACCGAATATTACTATATATTTTCAAATCTGTGACTAACCGGAAGTCTGGGGACAACTATTTCCCTGAAGAAAGGCTGGACGACCACAGTAAAGTCAGAGCGAGTGTCATAGCGGCCGGACTCCACCAACTCATGCAGTAATGACTAAATAAACAAAACAATAATATTAAGGAAATAGTGATAACGTACATAGAAGTGAATGGAGTAACTTTTGTGATGTGTTTTTAATAGGTTTGTACTTGATATTGTCTGTTGAGCGTCTCCAGTTTTTGCAGCGCTTCAGAGCTGGACAGTGGCAGGATCACGCAAGGGCAAAGAACACTGACAAAAAACACGTGTTTGTGTATACGTTTTAAAATTCATACATTATTTGAAATTATTCCAGGAAAAAAGTTAGACCTCACTTTACGAGCCACGTTGGACATTTGAGTGACTTGTCCATGTGCATTTCTCTAAGTGGAGAGATGTGTAAGGGTTCTACCAGGTTCACCAGCATACGAGGGACCTGACAGAAACATATGATCAGTGCAAATGTAGATAAGAACTAAAACGTCCTACATCTAAGCATAGCACATTAGTGTTTTTACCTCTTTGTGTAAATAATCCAGCGAATTTTGAACATTTTTATAATAATTCTCCACAGAGAAAAGCAGCTGTGAACAATGAACCAGATGTAATGTTATTGACTGCTGTTAGAAAACTGCTAAATATAATTGTTTATGTATACTCACAGAGTTCTTGCAGTGATCACAAAGGTCATTTCCACCAATGAAAAGAGTGACCACCTTCCAGTCCTCTTCAAAATTGATTTTCTAAAAAGTATAAAGAAACATTAATAAACAGATTAGGACTAACGCTTCATTGTTTGCACTAAAGTAGCGTCTTACTGAGTCATTCTTCATCTTTGTCACCAAGGCTCGAACCTGTGACAGCACATCACTACAGAGAGTACTTTATTATTTATTTTAGTTATTTATCATTTATTTATTTTCTGCCTCCTTCCTAACTGGCCATTGTCCAGGTTGTAGGCCACCTTAGGACTACATTTTGTGGGTTAGGCCCCAATCACAACCCCTATGTAACATCATTACACAAAAAGACAATTATAGATATTACTGAATCACCACTAAACCAAATGCTCTGTGTACATCTCTTACTTGCTCCTGGCCCCAGCCACAGCCTGGTTCAGACCAGCCTGAGGAGTGTTCTCTTTGCCTTTCCCCAAAGAAAATCCAGTCAGGTTGGAGTTAAATTGTTTCAAGATGTCTGTGAAAACAAACAATTCAATGTATTAAAATCCGACAGATGAATTAACCTAATAACATTTTTATTAATTAATAAACTGTTAGACGTACTGGGCAAAGTTGTAACCGTGGTCAGGTTTTTATCTCCACCAATGCTGATAAACAAACAAATCAAAATACAGTTACACACAATAGCTTAACTAAAAGCTCCTATGCGTATAGCTTAATCACCATAAAGGCCAACATTATTCTGAACTAACCTCCAGGATAGGCCTCTGTACTGATTTAGGACGTCCAGAATATTATTTGGGCTTGATCCAACACCATTACCTGCCTGTGATTCAAAAATCAAAATGAAACATACTAAAGTAATAGTTAAAAGTTACAAAATACAGCAGATTTACTCACCGTCAGAGAGTCTCCCAGTGCGGCCACAACTTTCACATCCCCAGGCCTCAGCTCATGCACTAAACACAGCATCCACATATAAATGATTTCCCCAAAACACCACTTAAACATACAAATCAACTAAAAATAATGCTTCATACCTGAAGTTGGCACTGAGGGCGATGGGTTGAGATCCGCACAGGGCATCTCTGTCCCTGTCAACTGCAATGATACATGTATTAGCCCTATTGTAATGACTAGAGATAGACTTTGAGCTTCCATTTAGACTCACTGGTTGTAGTAGTAGTGACGAATCTTCAGGGTCATTTAAAGGGGAGTTCGCTGGCGTTCTCAAAAAGGGTCGGAGCTTGAAAAGAGAGATGGAACGAGACGTAAAAACAGCAGGCAATGCAAATAGAAATATGCAATAGTAGTAATAAAAATAGTATATTAGAGCCATTTGAAAGTACAGGATGTCTATGTACAGTCCGTATGGGGAATTACTCACCTCAGTGGGACAAGGCAGTGCAATGGTCTCTTGTTGTTGGTCCACTGTGGGCTGCAGCTACAAAACAATAACCACATTGTCTTGGATCACAGAAAAACAATGCTCTGTATGTTCACTGTATGTAGATATCCGTACATAGTGTTCAAATGTAACGCACCAGGTTTGTCCACATCTGAACCAGCAATTTATCTCGATGGAATGAGTCAGAAAGAGGTGTCCTGCTCTGATGAAAAAAAAGAACATTTACTTATAATTCAATGAGGGAGATAGTGACAGAGGAGTTTCAAAGTGCTGTATCAGTGACTGTATGTATTGTATTGTAGACTTTGTTCACACATTTTCACTTCATTGTTTAGCAAGGAAACCTCAACAGTAGACCCCAGATATTGAGTGTAATAAAACTGGTTGACTTAAATCAAGGTGGACTTCCATAGAAGTGTAGGTAATAATTATTATTTTTTATTATTATTATTTAGGTAACTTACACTAGAGGACAGAGATAACTATCAGAACTCTATACAGTATGTACAATTAGTTACTCAAAATGTGAAGACTATAAATTGATGTGTCAATGAAGAGAGGTCAAGAAGTCAAGGTCCTGCTATAATGGGACTTACTGATAATAACAACCATGTGGCCAATTAGGTCATAGGTCTTGAATACAAGTAGCTCTAGCTTAGTTTTATTTCCAGACATGAGGTTGACAATAAAATATTATATTCAATGATGTCTATGCTTTGACTTACAGCTGCAGATGAAGTCTCCCTCACCAGTGGATGGTCCTGAAGAACCACAGTGAAATCATCTCTGCCTTCACTAAACCAGTGCTTCTTCACCAAGAGTTCACTCAAAGACCTCTATCACAGTAAGAACACAAATAAACATCATGTGTGGTTACAGCTGCAGGAATCTCACCTAATTCAAACAGGAGAATATAAAAAGATATCAAACCTGCAAAGCAAAGGTCTGCATGGCCTTTAAAAGTTTGACCTCTCCTTCACTGTTAGTCTCTGAACAATAACACTTCCTGTCGGCAATATTTTATCATTTAGATTCCGTACATTTAGATACAGTACAGATTTGAAGTTATTTTTTGTAAAATGGCTGACCTGTTTTGATGACTTGTCTGTTCTCCGTCCCACAATGCAACACTGACAATGGATTTCTTCAGCTACAAAAAACAACAACATTTAATACAGGTGTTATATAAGGTATACAAAAGATGTTATACATTCAATAAATTACTGTTAATACCTGAGAGTGAATCAGCTGTAAAGCACCTTCCACCTCTTTTACCATTTCATCAACAGCTGACAGGGCCTAAGGAGACAAGACCGTATGAACTGTGGATTTATCATACATAGTATGATTACATACAACACTATAAATACTCAAAGTCACTGCAGGTCAAAATATCTGAGAAGAATATTTGTAAAATTGCATGTAGTCAAATATATAAAATAAAAAAACTAGCTAGCAGCAAGTTAAATATGAAGAATAAGTAAATAAACAAGCTACTGTATTAATTGATTTAAGTGCAATTGATCCATATACTGTTTTCATTAAAAATCAAGATATTTTTTTTCTATATATATATATATATTTATAGACAAACATTAGATAAATAACATACCTGTTGATTCTCACAAGCACAGAGCTGTTCCACATTTACTAGGAAAAGTACTAGTTTCCAGGAGTCCTGTGAAAAATGCACAGCATTTTTTTCAGAAAGCCTAACACAGACAAGTGCCACTGATTTAAATGGATCAGTGTTTGACAAGCATTTACCTGTTTGTCTTGGAGCTGGGGGCTAACTTCCTCTGCCTGCTCCATCAGTGAACTTCAAACAAAACAGATAACAATTCTCAAAAGCTTCATCACTTGAAACTGAAGCTTTAAGTGTGCTTTTTACCTTTTTGATGAAACCGGAGGGGAGAGCATGTTGATTTGTTCAAAGAGTGATGGACTAAACAAACCCATCAGCTCTGAGCAAGAGAGGGTACTGGAGTTAAGCGCTGTCATTTACCCGTTTAACAATGATACTACAATAAACAGATGTGGTGGTTAAGGGCTGCATCAGTTACTTAACCACACACAGTAAGTTCACTTTATTTTGCATAGTTTAACTGTTTTTGTATCGTCATGAGATCTATCCATTGAGCTCTTGTGACATAAGAAATCATTGCCCTTATACCCCGCCGACTGGAGTTTATCGGGGTTCACTGGACAACTTATCTTGACATCAGGGCAATAGAGATTATGCACAGTAGTATAGCCCTTATCAAGGATATTAGATTATTCATGTCTCTAATGTTGGCTGGCGAGTGTCTTTATTTATTTATTAAAAGGACGACAGACATTAGATGACATTAAAAAGGCAATAAAAAAGGTACAATTTACCTTGGAGCCTGGATAAGACGATGGAGAGCTCAGTGCTGCAGAAAACACAGTAATAACAATCAGTCATTTACTTGAGTGCATTTACTTCTACCTAAGTACTTTACTTATATTACAATGTGTGGCAGACCTGTGTGTGTCCACTCCAACAGAGGTGAGCACAGACACATCAGAAGGACGGACTCTGTTGACTGCAAAGTAAAAAAAACTATTTATGTCATTGATTAAGTATTTTTCGTGATGTATTTGTGATTTTTCATTAGTAAAACTCCTCTACATATCTGCACTATCAGACTAACCTGTTGCCGGGGGAGACAGCGAAGGAAACATCTGGTTGCATGGCAGCGCAGACACTGTAAATAAAAATACTATGAGACTCATGTAAGAAAATGTAGTTCACGGATAACATTGTCTAAGACTTTAGTTTACAATACATTCCAATAGTTTACATAATCAATAGAATTTACCAGAATCCCAAGTACAATTATAGAAAAATTAAGCAATTACAATATCATTTGTCAATAACCTGTTGTCCATGTGAGCCCCAGGACTATGACCAAAACCAGTTGAGGAAGCATCCTAATCCTGAGCAAGAGTAAGTCCTTATGGATCTATAGCCTCTGTCCACTCTCACCACTTGGACTAATGATCTTCCTAATGATCTTTCCAAGAGATGATCAGTTATACTGTGCTTGTCATAAACCTGCTCAGAGGAGGGGCTATTGTTTTATGGAGAAACTGTGACACTGATAACGTCTAAAGAAAGTCTATTGTATTAAGTGAAAGTGACAAGTGTAAGTGAAAGTCTCAGTGCTGGTTAATGTAACTGTAAAGATGTGTCTAAATCATACTAAATAGATGGTATCGCTTATTTACACAAAAAATTTATTAAATGAACCAAAATTGTAAAAAGGCCCAAAATATTCAACATGATCTTGAAGCTGAATACATTTAAAACATAACTACATGCCAGTATTGACATGTTACATTGTTATGTATGTTGACCTGGCCTCCACCATAATGACCATCACCACTTTGCCACTGAACATACAACAGGGAAATAATTTATGTGAGGCCAGTATATTAAAAATCTAATATAAGATCCTGATTAGTAATTAATAACCAAAGCAAATACATTTTTACATTCAGTGCCATTACAACAAAAAGCTTAAGTTAGGGATTCCCAATCAACAAGTTTATCAAAGAAGCTTTGTAGAGATAACAGTTACATAGATGAAGAAGATAGTGAAATGTAAGGCATCTGTTTTTTAAGTCTTTTACATAATGAGACTGTGCCATAAACTGTCACTATCTTCTTTCTATCTGGCTGATTACACAGAAGGGCAAAAAAAAACATTACCACCGCAACCTCTACTCGTAGCCACTGGTCAATAATGTTATAATCTCATATTGAATCACACAAGAAAACGTTTGGGACAATGGCTACAGGAAAGAGGAGTATTGTTTCCTTATTATTAATCAGATTGTGAATGCTACAGAGCATTGAAAGTACCAAAGATACACCTTGATGATTACTGTATCAGTGATATAAGGTTAATACTCTGCTGTTTTATTGTCTGTTATCTCGACCCAAGGACATTAACTCCAGTGAACCTCAGACTTACCAACACTGAACAGTTTGTTCACAACTGCAAAAATTCAATCATCTTCCGTTTGATTTTTGGACAGCCTAGTAATCATGGATACATTTGTTGATTTTTTTTTTTATCAGGTATTACCAGACACTGTTCACCAAAGCAGCAAAAAAACAACAACAGCCAGCCAAAGAATCTAGTGTAGAGTAAAATGCTGCTTACCTACTGCTAGTTTGATGTGCCATATTTTTTATTTATATGTAGCTTATAAGCAGACTTTGTAGCTTATTCTCCAATTTGCCTCTTCTGATGGGACAACATGGTACAAAGGCATGTAAAAATGCATACTCATACTGCTGTGATGGATCTGTGATATACACAGACAATTAACTATTTATGTCACAAGCTATTTTCTTACTCTCCATTCAGGCAGAAGGAAAAGGGGCAACAGTGCAGTCTTGATATCCCCTTAAAGAGCCAGATGAACACCAGTGACTGTGGCTTTGTAAGTTGGCCTGAGCTGCAGTGGGTCATGTGAGAGGGATATAAAACACAGTTATCAAGTGCTGTGATAGTCAGTAAATAATCAAAGCATCATAAATGATCTAAATCAGTTTAAAATAGCATCAATTATTATATGTTTTTGTTGTTGTTTGTCAGACCTTCACTATCCTTTTCATTCTGACAATTAGTGCAGTCTGTCAGTCTAAGTCAAGTTTCAAAATTATTTTATTATTAATGACTTACCAACTGACAATATAAAATAGTGTTACTCTATCTTATACGCAGTACATGCCTATATTTTTTAACTAATCACTAAAATGGTAACGCGCATTTACTAACATGACTTTTACACATTTAGCTCTTGGGTTAGCTAAACTCACAACGCGGCTGGTTTTCGCCTCCTAGTGGTCGTCTTTTAGAACTACATAAACAACCCTAACACGACCGGAATTAGTGTGGATAAACCTTTCACACTAATGGTATTGACTTAATTAGTATTGTCAAATAATGCATAATATCACTTCTCTTGATGTGTATAAGAAAACGTTTCTACTTGTTTTTGTTTTAATGTAAATATTCTAAATGTAATCAATATTTATCAAAATCATTCCCAATTTCAATTCGGCATTCTGAGCATAATTTTTATGTTGAAAGATTTTAACAGGAAACGAAGCTTTAAACTGCTTCAGCTTACTTCCTTTGCTTTGGGTTGAGTTCAACAACAACAGCGCAGACAACCCGTCACTTTTCGTAGAAATACTGCAAAATATCTGTAAACCAACCCAAATTCGTAACCGAAGACTCTTCATTCTTCGTGATTGTGTCCAGCAGGTTAAGAAACCGCGTCGAGGTGAGACATTTGGCTTCTCTAAAGGTTGTTATTGTTAGTGGCCTGTGAGGAGCTAGTTAAATCTAAACAGCACTCATGGGTGAAGTGCCTTTTACATAACCATGTAATGGCATATTACTGAGCCTAAAGATGTGTTTAACCCTCGTGGCAGCCTCGGGCCCAACCCTTTAAAAAAAAAGAAAATCTCAATATCTCGGTCAATTTAAAAGCTAATCATGTGAAACTATTCCAGAAGCTGTAAAACGTCATTCATTTAAAAATGACTGCCCCCTTGTATTGTAAGATGTATAGAACGACGAGCGTACACTCTTTACCTTCGGGACCCATTTGGACCCCATTGACTCCCATTATAAACACATATTTTTGATATACTGTAACCCTGACCAAATATTATGTATCTATTATGTTTTCTATTAATATCTAATACATCTAAGCCTCTAGGTTCAAATGACAGGAAAAACTGGTTTTATTCAGATGCCCTCCCTAACCCCCAGGGGGCAGCACAGCTTTATCACATAGTGTTTCAACAGAAACGTGTCTAACTTGGCTAAAAACACAGCAATAAAAAAAGCTTAATGTCATTAAAATGGTTTGTATGTGTGCTCAGTGATTACCTCTTTGAGTTTGCATGGTTGAAGTGAAAACATATTTGCATGTAGTGTGTGTGTTTGTAAACACCACAAAGCCGTTTTTTTATTCTTTGGACAAAAGCCAGAAAAAAATATTATTTTGATCATATTCAGCATTCAGTGTGGAAGTAAGGCCTCAAATTTTACATTTTCACTATATATTTTTTTATTTATGCTTTTCATGTGATTTCCCACTGAGAAACATCAATGCCTCAAAAAACAGCATTTTTGGATTGCAGCCCACTGTGACAAAAAAATAGCAAAAAGATCTGGCAAAATGGTTCTGATATGGACAGTAGAGAGTGGTGGCTGCGTATAAGTGTGTGTGTGTGTTTTCATGTGTTTTTACAGCCCTTGGCTAGATCCATCTATTTCCCTCACTTCTACACACACAGACAGGCACACACATATAGAAAATTGTTAGGTCTGAAGCTGTTGAATAGATTTGAAGCAAAAAAAGTAAAATAACAAATATTTATATATATATATATATATATATATATATATATATATACTTTTATAAGGGGGCCCAAATGGGTTCCATTGTAAAAGAGTGTAAGTTCACATCGAGGGTTAATAAGGGATAGAAAATAGATATGTCACACCCAGAAAATAATGAACACTATAATTTGTCAACCAGTTAATGGCAGATAAATCAAATATGTTGCAAAAGTTTGCTATAAGCTGAGGTCCCCACCCACACATTCTCACTTCTTGGCATTTCTGAGTGCTGTTAAGAATGTGTCTTCTTACAAAACAGACATTATTTATGTATATATAGCTGCATCTCTATAACATGTATTGATCAGTGGACACCATGTTCAAACTATCTTCTCTGTTACTCTTAAGAACATTGTATAGATTAGTATAACTTTTTTTTCTGAAGTAATTATGTAATAGTGACAGCCTAACATTACCTCATCTTTGCAGCTTTTTCCAAAACAGGAAAAATGGGACGTATCTTTTTGGATCACATTGGTGGGACTCGCCTTTTCTCTTGTGCAAACTGTGACACTATTTTGACAAACCGAGCTGAACTCATCTCAACAAGATTCACTGGGGCCACAGGTCGAGCCTTCCTGTTTAACAAGGTACTGCACTTACACATGGCAGAAAGCATGATTCCAAGCATTGGTTTAAGGCAAGCAAGTTATACAGACTGTAAGTTGGCATTTGCTGAGAGCTCCCACCCATGTAAACAAATGAGGAATGTAGTGAAATATACAGTCGGGTCTTCAACTCATTATTTATATATAGATATATATTTATTTTCATGGATATTGTACATTTAGTGTACACAGGACCATTTATTAAAATGGCAGAAATTAATACTTTATAATTCATTTGAGACACATGATTATACTACTGACTAACACTATGAACCACATTGTGCGTGTTTTGCGTGTTTTGCCTGCAGGTGGTGAATTTACAACACAGTGAGGTCCAGGACAGAGTTATGCTGACTGGGCGACACATGGTGCGAGATGTCAGCTGTAAAAACTGCAACAGTAAACTGGGCTGGATGTACGAGTTTGCCACTGAGGAGAGCCAGCGCTACAAAGAGGGCAGGGTCATTCTGGAGAGGGCGCTAGTGAGGGAGAGCGAGGGCTTCGAGCATGTACCCTCTGACAGCTCCTGAGATCTATACAAAGATTATAAACAACTATAAATTCCATGCTAGTATTGAATGCATGGGCTTACAAAATATGGACAGTGTGCCACATTTATTAAGTACCACAATGAAACAATAATATCATAGATTGGGGGCTTTTTATAGTGTTGAGACAAGAAGTAGTATATCCTTGACCATTTGTCTTCTCAATCCCTTTAAAAGCTCCAGGCTGTCAATGTGGTAAAACTTCCACTGTCAAAAGAAGGGGCTCAAACTTCCTAGTCCTTCATAGGGAAGTAAAGCTAGGATTATGGTGATCACAGTGAGAGTGAGACTGGCTTATTGGCATCAGGAGGCAATGAGTGCCAGTAGTTACAAGTAGGATCCATTTGCTGCAAAATATTCCTCAAAAAGCTAGTGTGCAATAAACACGATGCTGGAAATCCACCTCAAATCCATATTAAGCTTTCATTGTAATGCTAAACCATACAGAAAAATACATTTGTTAAATTTTTGAAACAGTGGTCATATAATTCAGGAAGGTGGAAGTGGTGATTTATGTAGCAAAATATTTGTCATAGCTATATTTGGTTCTGTACCTAATTTATTGATTTCTGGATTGTTCATTTTTATATTCACTCATTTGTTTGATTGCTTGCCTTGTTTAGATCAAAGTGATTCTAATGTGTATTTTGTTTCTGACACAAACAAAGCAAAACAAATAAAGTAAAGTTGGAGGTTTGTTTCCTGAATGAATATGGCATCTGTTCCAGGGTAGCTGAAAGTAAGGAGGTTGTTACCACCATCTTTGTGTGAATGAATAAACTGTCAAGCACTTTTGTCTTGTTTGCTATAGGCTAACATTACTGAGCATGCAGTATAAAATAAAGTGTGGCTAATAAAACATCAAGTGTCAAAGTCAAAGTTGAAGAGTACCTGCAAGCACAATGAAGCGCGTTTAATCAATCATAGCTCCCTGAATACTAAACTACGGAAGCCCTAAGAGGACTTACATTGCAACTTATTTTTTATTTGTTTTCTTAAGATGATTATTTTTTAATAATTGTTTTCCTGAAATCCCAAGATAATTAAGTCGTTATAACGAGAAAACAACTTGTTTTCCCAAGACATTTTTTTACAATTATTATTCTCGGGAAAATAATGTTTTGTTTTCTCATTATAACCCGTTAATTATCTGAGGATTTCTTGAATTATATACTATATAATTCATATAGAGAGAGTATCTATATAATGCATATATAAAGAGTATCAATATAATTCACATATACTGTATGGAGCTTATCAATATATTTCAAATATAAAGAGTATTATTATAATTAATCTATAGAGTATTAAAATCGTAGTGTTGTCAGAATTCCCAGTGTAAGCGAACAAAACTCCACAGACACTTTCTCATCTGGATGGAACACACTTTTCAAAGCAGTTAATGTGCACAAAAATCTATTATTAATATTGGCCTGTTAAACAAATAGTCCACCTGTGCAGGGCTGTGGAATTTAGGAATATTATTAAAATTTAAATTTAATGCTCAATAACTTGAATTGAATAGAGGTAGTTGAAATAAGGTTATTGGCTCAGTGTGGTCACCTATCCCTTTTTGGCTCTTGCCTGAACCTGAGGTTCAGTTAGACTTACTAGTGCTTACTAGAGTTGGTTGTATCATATTTTTACAGATGGATACAGGGATCCTAGCTCAGGAAGGGTAGGTTTGGGGTTTATATTATGTCATCAGATCAGACAAAGTACTTGTGTCACTAATTGCTCCTCTGTGTATACTACAGAGTTATCTGTTCCCTGGTTGGCAAGATAATAAACCAGGCGTATGTTATATTTATTCTGACTCTGCTGCTGCTCTAAAGACTTTGACAAGGTCGTGCATGTCCTGACCTTGTGTTGGAGATTTTATGCTGCCTCCATCACATTGAATCAGCCGTAGAGTAACCTTCACTTGGATTCCTGGGAACTCTGGTGTTGTAGGCAATGAGCTCATGGACAAATTGGCCAAATAATCCCTTTTTAAGAATGAAATTGATGTTAACAATCCTTTAGTTAGGCTTGATTGTCTTAGAATCTTTAAGGGGCTGATTGACAAAGAGTGGGAAAAGAGTCAAGAGGGATGCACTATTTTAGTTGCCAGGATCAGGTTAAGTTAACTAGACTAAGACTGGGGAATTGTGAACTGGCTGCATATCTAAAAATAACCGGGCTGTGTGGACACTTATAGGAACTGTGCTTCATGAGTTGATGGTTTGTCCTATTTATTCTAGTGAAAGGCAGAATCGGAAGATTTTGCACACGTGGGACTTTGTGTTTCCTTCAATTATTTTGTCCTGCTGTAATTCGTGTTTAGTAGCTAAAGCTGTGTTAAAGTTTCTCCAGTCCACCGACCTCTACTTAAACTTAAAATTGAACATATGTAGTAACATAAATATCAGTGGGGGGCAGCATTACGCTACACCAGCGTACAGCCTGCCGGAAATAATTAGATGAAGAAGAAGAGGAGGAGGAGGCGTTGGCAACACTGCTCATGAGTGAAAACCTATGGAACCCAAATGTAACCCAATTCAAGAAGCTACGCCTAAATTGGGTTCTGGTTAGGCAACATTCTTAGCCAGTAATCATATAAAACAGTTGAGCTCTATGACATGTAACCCGCTCGGGAACGATAACCTCTATACCCACAACTGCACAGAAAAGAGCAGCAATGGCGGGTAAGTTTATAGTGTTCTCATATTAGCTGTTAGCCACATAGTTATCATTAGCTTTAACCGCATCTGTATGAATACTGAAGTAGTGTAGAAGAAGGAAAATATTCCCATAGTATTGACCTTCAATTTACCAATTTACCTTACTTAGCATGCCTTTAAATAATTACAAATATATATATATATATATATTATATATATATATATATAATATATATATATATTATATATATATATATATATATATATATATTTTTGTCAAGATGCTTAATGAAATTAAATACTGAGACTTTCCGACTTATGTCTTTTACTTTTATAGAAAATGTGAGTATGGTGTTCAAACTGTACTGCCTGACGGTAATGACCCTGGTGGCAGCTACATACACAGTGGCACTGCGATACACAAGGACTAATCCATCCGGAGATATGTACTTCTCCACGACAGCAGTGTGTCTAACAGAGGTCACCAAACTAATACTCAGTCTGGGGATGCTTGCAAAGTAAGTGCCACGAATCATGAACTTCACGCTCACTGGATTTAATTACAATAAACTGATACAAGAGTGCAATTCAAGGAAGTGACAAAAGACACTGCACTTAATTTGACAAACATACAAACAACACAATAAAGGCTAGACTTAGACATGACAGAAACAATCAAGTGCGCTCAGCGGGGTCTGTTGTTTAGATAAGCAATGACCGAGGGGCTCAGGCTTCTCCCAAAACGGGTCCTCCTGCGCCTCAGCACCCTGTACCTCTGTCCTGAGGGCAGAGGGGCGAGGTGTTTGTTGAGTGGGTGAGTGGAGTCCTGTTCTTTGGACAGTGCAATGCGGGCTATGGCCTTGTTGTTAGCTCAGTGAAGTGAGGTGTGGGGATTTTAGCACCACTAGACCCCATTGCACCAGTATGGTTAAGTTTAGTGATATTGCTTTTGTTCGATAGTGCACTCACTGATTTGCAATAAATCACCAATTTATGTCATAATTAATATAAGCCAAACACTTAAACATATGTCGAGGTTATATCAATACACATATTTCTTTCTTACTTTATAAAATAACTGGTGCGTTATACAGTGTGTATGTTTTGGTAAATGTCAAAATAAAGAAAAAAACAATTCCTTTTTTTTACTATTTCCTTTTTTGCAGAGAGACCGGGAGTCTCAACAGGTTGAAAAATGCTTTAGTAGAACACATCTGCTCTAGTCCTAAAGAGCTCCTCAAACTCTGTGTTCCCTCCATTGTGTATGCCATTCAGAACAATATGGCATTTCTGGCACTGAGTAACCTTGATGCAGCAGTTTATCAGGTACTTCATAGTATGTCAAAGTTAAGCCATTGTTATCCAACTGTGATCATACCTGGTCTGACTTGTTTATGTTGTGAAGGTGACGTATCAACTGAAAATCCCATGTACCGCACTGTGTACCGTCCTAATGTTGAACCGGTCTCTGAATCGACTCCAGTGGTTCTCTGTCTTCATGCTTTGTTTTGGTGTAACTCTGGTGCAATGGAAGCCGGCAGAAACCACTAAGGTTCAGGTGAGGTTTGGCACATGTTTGACAAGTGTGCTACATACAGTTAATTCTTGAGCTGCAACAATATAAGGCTTTACTAACCACAAACATAGTAAAAGTTTAATTCATGAAGAGATGCTGTATAAGGCGTTGCACCTACTGGTCAAAACTGGGACTAAAAAGGTCTGAAGTGGAAGTAAATTGAGGAGTAAATCAAGACTAAACCAGGCTTTTTATTGATTTGATTAGAAAATATTTTTGATTGTAAATTCTTGTCATCATCATTATCATTATCTTGTCATCATCATTATCATTATCATTACAATACAGAAATACAATACAATGGACTTTTCTGATAACATGATCCATAGGTTTTTGATATATAGTTTTATACAATCCTATTTTATACATATCTGTTAAATTATATCTATTTTCAGATTGAACAAAACCCATTTCTTGGATTCGTGGCCATTGCTATTGCCGTCCTTTGCTCTGGATTCGCAGGCAAGTCTGACTACATACATCTCTTGTGTAGATTGCCAATAATCCATAAATACATCACTATAATATCTTGTGAAGTTTGTAATGTTTTCTTAATAATTTTCTTCCTTATTACATTTCAGGAGTGTATTTTGAGAAGGTCTTAAAAAGCTCGGACACCTCTCTGTGGGTCAGGAACATTCAGATGTACATTTCTGGGATTGTCGTAACACTATTCGGTGTGTACATCACAGATGGAGAGGAAATCCTCACGAAAGGCTTCTTCTTTGGATACACACCCTGGGTCTGTTTTGTAGTATGTAAGTAATATTGCCTTTGTGTTTTAATATGTAAAATACAATTAATTTTTTATGTAAAATTGGAACTTCAAAATGCGTGATCGAAACAAAGGTGAAACCATTAATATACAGATTGGCACAATATATAAGGTGTGGATTCCTGCCTCAAAAGGTTTAAATATATAGACCCAATTAAAAGAAGACTACATGGGCCCACTATATAGCCATGCATTATAATGATATTTGATTGAGTGATTGCTAGTATAAGTCTCTAAATTGTTTCCATGCAGTTAACTGGGTGTGTTGGGTGTACCCCACCTCTGACCTAAATCAGACATAGCAACAACCGCTCCAAGAGAAGCGTTTAAAAATGGATATATATAAATAAAGATTTCTTTTTGGTGCTGGAAGTACAGGGTGGAGGCACGGTGTGGCTGGCACGTCAGACTGTCCCTGGGCAGCTGTGGTACAGAAGTAGTTTACCATGACAGTGAGTGATGGCCTGTGGTGTGAATAAATATTTAAATCAGTTGTAAAGTGCTTTTAAGAGTGAAGGAAAGTGTTGTACAACATCCAACATATTATTATTTAACACCTATTGTAATACAGTCACATCTATATCCCAATGCCAGGAAGTCGTAGGCATCTTAGCAAGTCCTAAATAATGCCTCTTTCTGTTGGTTTTCAGTCTTGGCCAGTGTAGGTGGACTATACACATCTATCGTGGTCAAATACACAGACAACATTATGAAGGGTTTTTCTGCAGCAGCGGCCATTGTCCTGTCCACTGTCGCCTCGGTCATATTGTTTGGATTGCAGATAAGTATGTTCTATATGTACACACTTATGAAGTTAACATACATGACTTACTGGCTTCAGTGCCAACAATAAATCCAGTCATTCAAGATTTTTGTTTTCGTTCTCCTGCAGCTATCGCATTTGCCTCTGGGGCGCTCCTTGTATGCTTCTCCATTTACTTGTATGGCCTACCAAAACTGGACACATCTAAACTGCTTAAACAAGACGTTGATAAAGAACTCAAGGAGAAACTTATTTCTGTGTAACTTTGACCTCAAGATGATCAGCTCTGAAGACTGGGATGCTTCTAGATTTTGGGCATTTAGGGCAATGGCTCTTAATGTCTCAAGACAAATTCATATGATATAAGTGCTCCATTGGACTGGTAAGTGAATTGTGTAATGTTTATAGTTTCAATTTGAAATCTATTTTATTTTTACATGTTTTAAGGCAGTCATTGAAGCCTTCAGTGGTCTTCAGTCAGTGCTGGATGTGCCTATTATATCCTATAATGGGATCTTTAATACAGTATCATCATAACTAATCTATGTTGTATCTTCTACAGTTGCAATAAAATGTGAACTCTTTGGGAATACTGGGATTTCTGCATAAATGTGTCTGTCCATTGTTGTGACTTGGATGACGATCACATTTTATGACCCATTTATGCAGAAATCCCAGTATTCTTTTTGCAACTGTGTACATGTCACGTGTGTTGATTCAGACGCACAGGCTGCATGTCTGTTTATATAAGTGTCACATGTCTCGTATTTTTAAAAATGGTTTAAGTTTAATTATTAAATGAAAATATTAAAGTTATCACATTAAAGATTCATGCCTCAACATAAAACACTGCCATTCAGTTAACTATATTAACTGTGTAGTAAGTTAAGTTCAACCACAAATTGTTTTAATAAAAAAAGTTGTATTTACATGATCAATAATCAAACTATTTTGCATTCACATTTTATTCACTGGTGTGATGCCAAGGAGTTGCATCCCATCGGCCAGAACCGAACAAGCTCCTTTGAACAGTCGTATTCTTGCCTGAAAAACATCAGAAAGGAATTCTGGATTATGTGGCCTGTGCTTCAATTCATTCAACTAATGACAAAATCTTCATTAACAATAATCTTATAAATTTTAGTCAAATCATATGTATTTGGAAATCTGAATACTATAATATTTATTGTGTTTTAAGTATTTACTGCGTTTTTATTACCTGTGCAACCTCTATTGGACTTCCTTTGACTGGCAGCTCTCTGTGTGCAGTAGCTGTTAAGTGACTGCAAAAATGACCAAAATATATTCTCCGTTTATGAACACAATTGTGACACTGTCAAATGCACTGGGTCAGACAAACAGTAGAAAGTCCTTACCACAACTTCAATAAAAAGTTCACCAGGTGTTTAGGCTGCAGATCTTCACATGACTGGTACAACACTTCATCATAGCTAAACCAATATAGTTAGTGGAATTAGACACAAAGGTAATATTGACACTTGATACGTATATTGTTTTAAATGTTATAGTGAGGTTTACCGAAGGAGGTGCTGGGCGATAGTAATGGCTGAATGTTCGTTCAAGAGAGAGGGGTCGAACTGAGCTGCCTCTAAATTTTCATTCTTCCTTATCAAGCTGTAAAACAAAATACATTTTTGTCGTAAAAGGAATAATCTGATAAAATAAGGACCCTAATCCTAATGCATGCTGTTATATTATGATGCTCTGTTGGTTTCAGTCAGATTTAGACCCTGTTTTGTCCCTTTTTAGTACTGGTTTAGACCTAGTTTTGTCCTGATCTAGTCCCTGTTTAGTCTGGCTTTAGACCCCCTTAAGTCCTGCTTTTGTCCTCATTCAGACTCTTTAGTTCAGTAGAGCCAAGTGGTTGTTGGTGTGAAAACATTAAGAACCACTGCATTAGCTTTCTGCTGTCCACTTCGAATGCATGTACTGTATACTTCTATTGGCCATAAAATACATTTGATACATACAATATCATACAGATTAATGAAAAGGACGTTTACTCATTCATAGGACAGTGGTAGTCAAGCAGCACCATGCAAACCAAGTACACAACAGATAAATAAACAACACAAAGTACTTAATCACGTGCATGGAGTTGTACCATACCCTTTAGAAACACAATGCATGTCTGATAAATTAAAAATGAAGCAATCCCAGGCCTCTCCCTGTACAGATCAAAATGACAGTAGTTGTTATAGACACCTGCAGAGTCGAGCATGAGTGTACTGGAGGAAGACCCCAGTGTCGCCCTGAGCCTGAAGAATCCTGTCCCAGTCAAAACTATAATCTGACTGTAGAGGCCCTTTGAAATCCTGAAACAGAAATGTGTAACGTTGAAATAATTGTGACTAGATGTAAAATGGTGGGGTATCTGCTGTGGTAGGTGAAGTGTGTCTGGTTAAAGGGTGATAATTACAAACAGCCAAATAATTACCTGGACAATTAATGCACTGATCCCCACTTTCTCTGCTGTCTCTTCTGGATTTGCAAGTTCCTTTGTTGCTGCAAGAACCATCAAATCAAAACATTTAGACTACCGATACCATAAATATTATGTGTTCAATTATGTTATGTGTAGGCTGAAAATATGTGTTTACTTTTGGACTGGCTCATGTTGTGAAGCATCCTGGTCCGAGCCTCATCCAGAACGTCCTCCAAAAACACCACCTCTCCAGTCCGAGTCTTCATCCCCTTCACCAGACCAAATGGGACATGTCGGCAGCTAAAAAAAAACAGTAAGACTAATTGAATTGACAGGGACACAATATCAAACACAGCATCAGACACATGAAGAATAAGCACAGTCATTCCATATGTAATGTGTGAATTTACAAGCAATATAACATATCAGTACAGTTTAAACTATGAACACACACACATCAGACAGACACACAGAGCAATGTGGTTTATGCTGTCCAGTGTAGTGAGGAATGCAGTGTACATTGGAGAAACAAGACAACCCAACCAATGCTAATATTTTTACATTTTCTAAATTGATAGTTTGCTTGTTTTATTATATTTAAAATAACTCTCTCCCCTTATCTCAGAAAAAATAAATAAAATGAACGTGCTTGTGAAACCATAGTGTGATTAGTGCATTATGTAGCAGTGCAGTTTTATTTCGATAAACAGGAACTGAGACTGCCAGTCGGCTGAGCAACAGTTGAACCTTGTGTACAGAGTCAAGTAAATACAGCGACTTCTCAATTTGTAGAACTTATGGTACCTTTCAGCCCAAGGATGTCCCAAAGCCGATAGTATCTGGAACAACTGCTCAAAGTGATTGGCTTGACTTTTATCTGTCTTAAAATAAGATCCAATAAAATCAAGTCAAGATTATAAAAAAACAGCCACAAAAAAGCATGTATTCACATTAGTCCAAATGCACAGAATACGGCATATTTGCAGGTAAAAATAAGAGTTCAGTAGAAGAATTAGAAAACAGACAAATACATGTAAAGGCAGACATAAGAGAATTCTAAGCAATAAAATGTAAAATATATCAGTGGTTCTCAACTGGTGGGGCAAGACCTGAGACTGTTTACATTCAATATCATTTCAATGGGCAGGGAGGTCGAACCATTGTTACATTAATGAATCAGATTTAATATATGTACCATAAAGATTGTAGGAAAATAATTTAAAAAAACGGGGTCTATTCCAGCATCTATGGGCAGGTTACACAATGGATAGCAGCCACAGCTAGTCACAGGGCTAACACATGGACATTTACAGACAGACAATGATTCACGGTTACATTAATTCACTATGGGCAATTTTGATTCACCAGTTCATTAAGCTTATAATAGAAATACCATCCTACACATGCTGCTCATGTCTCTTTGTATTTTTAAATTAATTTGAGTCATTAGCCCTGCTCACACTCAGTCATCATAAATGTGATGTAAGGCCCAGGTGAGAGTGTGGAGCAGATGGAGGCTGTTTATAATGGATTATCTGGCACAGCTCTGTTTGCATTGTCTAAGCTCAAACCCATTTGGATATAGAGCTTACTGCACTGTATACATCCTGCATGTGTTATTCTTACCACATAAATCATCTCATTGAACTGGTATCTTTCTTTTCGGTCTATGGCGGCAGCAATATCTCTGAAATAATTGAAACAATTCACAAGACAATGTTTATTGGTGGCTTCCAAATACAGGTACGATTAGCTCAGGGTTAGAGCATGTCAAGTTCTAAACATCAACGTGTGTCTCATAAATTAATTTACCGTATTTTCCGCACTGGATTATAAGGCGCACTGCCAATGAATGGTCTATTTTCGCGAAACAAAACTTTATTAAACGCGTTCACAATAACTCTCAACATTGTTCAAACGTTAATGGTGTATTCACAATAACTTTCAACCTCGTTCAGTTGTAACACGCAAAAATGATATGGCCATTTTGGGGTCATATATAAACACTAATAATAATACACTACTAATATTACGGTGAAGCATAGTACGTATTACTCCGCGACGCTCCTGACTCCCGGAGCTTTGTAGTTTACCGAAGTCGTCTTGAGCGCCGTGTGACACAAAATCGCTTGGAGCTCAGTAAGCACAACCAGAATTAATCCATATATAAAGCGCTCCCAGATTATAAGGCGCACAGTTGGTTTTTGAGAAAATTAAAGGCTTTTTAAGTGTGAAACCCGACTAGAGCTTTAAGTCACAGTTGAACAATGAACTATGGCAGAAATCCCAGAGCAGTAATGTAATGTCAAACTGAACACATCTGACACATAAAATCATGAGGATAAACAATGCAGACTGTAAACATGAATAATACATAAATGCCTCTTAACAGTAGTCCTACATTTGAAAATTGTAGTCCACCTGTTAAAACACGCTTGTACCACACATCCATACTCGTTCATTATAACTCTAATGCTGCTCCTTCTCTTCAGAGGTCACCACAACAAATCCTCTGCCTTCATCCATCTCAACCAATTCGATACAGAAGTCAGAATATGAATTGATGATGTTAAAGATAGGTTACCCTCCCCATTTATACAGGCTTGGGACTATGGCAAGGACTACACTGGTTTTGCTTTGTGCCATTTAGTGATATAAATAAATAAATAAAATATAAATAAATAAAACCCGAACCACAGTGAAAAGGTAAATGTAGTTTTTTGATGGTATGTGTCATTGAATAGAGCACACATTTCAGTGAAGTACCAAGTGTATTAAGCATTTTATCAGAATTGTGAATGCATTTAATATAGATTTAAGTGAGTCAACAAGAAATAAAGTGATTAATGTCTGACCTGTATTCCCTTGGGCTTGGGATCTAATCATGTATTATTTCATAAAAGTTAAGGATCAGGAAAATATAGCATCTTATGAAAAACACAAAGTAGTAATATATTTGTATATGGAGAGATAGTGAGGTCAGGGATCCCTCTAGCAGCAGCTCTGTGTGATGGATGAGGAGGGCTCATTTTTAAGCTATTCCATTACTGTGTCCCGATGGTGCTGGCAGAGCAGGAGTGATATCATCCATCCTAAACATGCATACAATCGCTCTAGCATATGTGCAGCAGGCAACTTGCAGTCTCAAAAGGAGCAGTCTCTTCACATGCGCCACACGGATGCACACATTTTATGGATTCGCTCTGCACGAGGAAGCCTCTCAAAGAAATCTGCCGAAAGTCTTGTGTGTGTGAGTATAATGTTTTGGGGAAAGCGCCTGGGAGTGAAATGACTTGCTGGCACAGGTGATGTGGCGTCTAAATGAGTTCCACAGAGGCTGAGGCTGAATTGTCTGGCTTGTTTACATTCCTCATTTATGACACTTTATCAAATGCAATTTTCAAAGTGAATGACAGCATTTGTCTTCAGCAGGAGTTTAATACAGGGTTCAGTTTGGACACATTTACTGAGTGCTCAAGTTTTTCCTCTGACATGAATAGACTTTTTGTTTGAACCAAAAGAGGCACAAATGCTGTGTGCCAAGGGATTTCAGTGATGGCTTGTGGTCTTTAAATTCATTTTGGATGGGAAAGTGAGAAGTGAGTGTACTTTTCTGATGGCTTTTCATTAATTACAGTTCTGACAGTCGTTCAGGGCAAGCATAGAACCTTGCCCCTTGGCAAGGGCATTTGGTGCACAGCAAATAGGATGTCACTTCTGCATCCTCACAAAGAACTTAATATTCTGCTGGTGAAAAAAGACTACCACAATCAAATATTTGCTAAAATGAGTTCAAATAAGGCCTGATCCAGATCCAAACCTAGCAATTTAATTATTACCAAAGAAATCCAGGGCTAAACCAGAACTAAACCAGGTTTAAACAAAGCAATACATTTTCATTATTGCAGAATTTTCCAGAGCTAAGCTGTGACTAAACAAAATCTAAACAATGTCTAAACTAAACAGAGATCCAGATGTCAAATTGAGGCCCCCTCCACCAGAGCAGAACTAAAATCGGTCTTGAACTTAAAAAGGCTCCGGACTATTATGAAACACCAGTGTACCTGTACCACAGTTTGAGAACCACTACTGGAATGTATTATTATTTTGCACCAATTAATTATGGCAATAAGATTGGTATTGTTCTCTGCAGTATGAGGTAATATGTCAGTTAATACATTTTAATTTTGTTTATGTCAGTCTCCTGCAGCAGACTGCTTGTACTTGTTTGTCCCTGAACACAATACAACAGTATCTGTAAAAGCACGTAAGTATTTTGTAAGTGAACACTGAACCTGGTGGCTCTTTAGTTGTAAAAGGGAGACGCTGGAGCCACTTGGGAACGTTAAGTGAGGAATGACTGGCAAAATGGTCTGCATCTCACACACGCTGCATGAAAAAGGCAGCAATTGTGTGCATTAGGATTTCGGAGACATTTCCTTTTCTAACATTCCTGTAATAACTAGCTATCTTGTGCTTCCAATACACTGCGGAGGAACGCATCAGGTCGCCACAGGTTTCTCTATAATATTTGACAAATTGCATAGCCACCAGCACTTTTCTATTTCAATTGAGTCTGTGTGTGGCTTAGAGCCTTGCAATAGTAAATGACAAGAGGAAGTTTTGAAAAACAGGATGTCAAGAAATATTGGCCGAGCAGTGGACTCCATTTATAACACACAAAACGTCTGAAATAAAAATGTACAGCCATTTTCTACCAACAGGTGTGTTTGCAGAATGTTTTAGACAATCAAGCAATCGATTTGTATCATACGTGTACCACAGCACATGTGTTGTCACCTGTGGCCTCTAACATTACCAATAAGGTATAAGGGTCCAAGTGTTTTTCCTGTTTTGTTTCCCCCTAATCTTCTGTTTGTCTGTGTCTGGAGCTGGGTGGAGTCTCTCTGGAATCTGACCTACTAACCTGCCACTCACCTGCTGCCACTTCAATCAAGACCCCACATCATCTGCGGTACAAAGATCTGTTTCATTCTCCGCCACACTGCCAGATCGTCAGTTTACCCTCTGTGGTCATGGTGCTTGGGTCATATGGATTTTTCCTGTCTTCAGCTGTCAGTGCAGTGAAATGTGCATTAAGCTTAAAACACATCTGAATACACTATTGCCCCATGGACATTTTTACACTTTTAAATCCGTCCATCCTTGAAAAACAATTTGGATGTGCCTGCTCTATATGCTGGAAGCTAGCTGTTTAAAGTCTGCTCAAAACTTAAGATTGATGTTTTGTCCTAGAGCCAGAAATGCAAAAATATGTGCCACCACAAAATCTATTTTTGGTGCAAAATGGTGCATTTCATATTTATTTATAAGCCATTCTTTAGTACAGGGAAAGTGCAGACACAGGTAAAGTTAGGACTGGCCTCGTTATGATTTCACAAATAGAGTGTATGGTATTATCATATGAATCAGGTTACCATGTGTTGTTCTAATTGTTCTAAATGTTTACACATACTGTTGACGGACCATGAGAACACATAACTACTGAACACATAACTACTGAACACATAACTACTGTCAGAACTTTGGGCTGTGGGACTTTGCAGTTTTCGAACGAGCTGGGTCTAAGCTCAGTCCCAAACCTTGGAAACCTGCAGTTTTGTCACACATGCCATAAAACGTGTCATAAACGTGTCTTAGGTGACAATTCTGTACTATGTTTTATATTTAATAAAACTATAGCACTTATTAAATGATATGTTTGTTGTTAGGAGTACAAGATGATAAAAAGCTTCAAACCTAATGCAGGCCTGGCACTAAGTATACTCTTGCATTATTTATTGTACTAAGGCAGGTACAACAAGCACCTGGTCTCAGATTTAACCTCCCTAAAGTGTACAAAACAATACTGAAGAACAACAACAAGAAAACAAAAAGCTGAGACTGGTTTACTGCAGACCACAGAGGTGAGTTTCAGCTGAAACTAGGGAACAATAGAGAGGGAGCACCATTAGCAACTGATAAGGATTTCCATTAGCATATTAATGGTAGGGCACAAGCCCATCCAACAGGTTTATACCACTCCCCCAAGTATCAGCCTATAATCTCAGCTCACCCACCTTTCTAACCAGAACTGAAGAAGGCTGCTGGATTGGCAGATGAAAGCTTTTCAACAATCAAAACCTTGTCCAGATGCCCTTTTTCAACTTTCAGAATGACCAGAATGAACTCTACTCACTATGTCTACTGTTGATGAACTTCCATTTTCACAATTTGTGTCTCGTATCTTCACCTGATACACCATGGCCTTCAAGTGCCCCCAAAGATAGAAATCAAGAGGGGAGAGGTCCAGGGATCTGGGACCATTTTCCTATGTATGGAAACATTTGGCCCACCCTGTATAATGACTGAAACAACAAGCTTTTTAGTTTTTCTCTGAAAGAAATATTGTGATTATGATGCAATTTCTAATTATTTTCCACTGTATTATTCTGACCTATACTGGTGTAGTATGGCTACACAATATTAGAAACACATGTATAAAATATGGCTGCACCATTTTTGAAAATTTGTGTTTGAGATTTACAGCACTTTTTGAACCTGAAAGAAAACTCAAATATTACCTTCCACAAGAATCTCATGCCTTTCAGAACACGTGAGTAGAAGTTAAACCTACAATGTAATGTTGATTATGTTTTCTGTATCTATGAGGTTAGGGACACATCCAGAAATTGTATCATTCTTCATTCAAGTGTATGTAAAGATCTCTGATTACAAATAAGACCATATTTAGTCAAGATAATATTGTTAGATAATAAGCGTAGGGCTGCACAATTAATTGTAATAGAAATGAAATAGCAATTTTAATTAGCAAATCACAAAGAACAAAATGTGTGTAAAACCTGCTTAGCTTATAGTATTCACTTCTGCAAACATGTTCTGAAATACATGTGATTCTTGTGGACGTTAAACAGATCATATTTTAGTCTTGTTTCAATGATTCCAGCGAGGTTTAAAATGTGCTGTGAGCCAGTAGGCTCATATTACAGGTCCTTTATAAGAGAAACTGGACCAAACTGTACAGTTCTCTCCCCCAGACTCTGACAGGTGTACACTAAGTACTTTATGTGTGTCTAGAGTTTACAGAAACCTCCCCTTTAGTCATCTCACCTGTCACTGTTATAATCTCACCTGTCACGGTGATTATCTCACCTGTCACTCAACTGTCACTGTGATCATCTCCCCTGTCACTGTGATTATCTCAACTGTCATTGTGATCATCTCACCTGTCACTGTGATCATCTCTCCTGTCACTGTGATCATCTCACCTGTCACTGTGATCATCTCTCCTGTCACTGAACATTTGAGTTACTGACAATAGCCCTAACACATTTGAATCACCTCTGCCCTTGACTACTGAGTTAAACGCACTATAAACCTAGAAGCCTCTTCAGACTTTGATAATGTACTGTCTCAAAGCTAACCGCTCTCTGTTCAACTTCACTGTGTACTTATGTGTTTATAAGTGCCTCTCTCTTGACCTGTACTTGACCAGTATTCAGCTCTTGAGATGTTGAAAACAAGTCTGCAAAGAAATAGGAAATACTGATGTGCTGATTTGATGCATAAGTGAAGAGAGCCTTTAGTGTCAACAAGTTCAGTCACAAATAAGATGTGTGTGTAATAGGCTGTTGCACTTAATTAAATGTATAATATTATATTAATATTCATTATAACTAATTAATGTCAAACTGGTGAAAATATTTCAATTTTAAAAAAGTGGGTTGATTCATGTTCATAGGATCAAATCAAATGGCAGCAGGCATTGTTTATAGTCTACAAAGATTACTCATCGGTGCAATTCTCATTTTGTTTGAAGAGACATAGATGCTCTATACAAAGACCAAGGGGAGCTGTGGCTGTCCGTGGTTCTGAAGAATGTGAAGAGAAGTGATAGCGAATAATACATGGATTTTTCTTCCCAAATGTTACCTATAAGCACAATTCCATTTTATGTCTTGTGTTTTGTCTCTCATAAATAAAAAATATATCCGTGTTACAACTAACTTTTAGGGCGACCAGATGTCCCACTTTGTGTTGTGACTCCACAGTACTGTTGCCTCTTGACTGTCTCCTGAAGCTGAGAGTATAAATACAATTATTTAAAATGTTGTCTTTTTGATTATGATTTTTTTTCTATTTCTCTTGTGCAATCTGTTGCCTCATTTTTCTCTGACCTCTTTTCGTAGTCCTAGAGTGTCATCAAGTGTTTATTTTGTGAACTGCACCCTTCGCTTCCCAGGCTTACTCAGTTGAAAAGTGAAAAAAATAATGCTTTACTTATTTCAGTAGTGGGTGACAGGGCCCATCTAAGGCCCATAGTACAATACACAATCTGCACAGTACACGCACACAAAAAATGTTCCATTCCACCCACACTCTGGAATGTAATTGTGCAACCAAATATTAACTTTGTTTCTTAATTGTATTGATTTGATCATTTTATTGAATAAGTACTTACTAAAATGTCAATGACACACCAGTCAGCAGATTTGCTCAGATTTAACACTACTCACTTTAGAACCTTAACCCCCTCAAAGCCGAACACACACATCTTCTTCAGTCAGATTTGTTTTTGAATGGTGGTGGCAACAAGGATTCTTTCGGTGTTTATTGACAGTGCACGAGCAGGCAGCCCCACTTTGTGGTTTAGCCCCTAATCATGACATCATTTTTAGGGTCTGTGTGTTTTCAGGACTATAGCTCAACATGATTACTTACTCAAAAATGCCCGAATGAAACAGAACACAACTTTGGGTATGTGTTTGAGGTGGACACAACATTAGAGCATTGTTCAAAGCTCAGAAAAGTCCATTTTGCAGAAAATAGGACCTTTAAAACTGTAAATGAAATCTTGTTTTTATTTGTTTAGAAAATTCTTCAGTCATATTTTTTCTTTGATGTGGTCTACCTTCACAACGGTGTGGACGAACAGGGAGATAATACCAGCTGGAGGGTGGTTTTAGATTCTTAATAATTATAATTATATCGGCGAAATGACGATATTATGGAATAATGTTGGTCCGCGTCCGTACATCCTAGTTGTGAAACTCAAAAACAAATTGCCAGTTTCAACAGTCAGTTTCAACATTTGCACACAGGTATATATCCTAAAGATGCCAAGATGATGAATATTAATAAAGTAATTTAATAACGGGCCAAAACTGTGGATGTAATAACTCAAAAAGTCTTTGCCAGATCTTTTTCAACTTTTCTGGACAGTTGCATCATGAAGACGCTGAACTGGATTGAGTTTGGTACATCTACGATTAATGACAATTACTTAATTAATTAATTAATGCCCTGAAGCACTTTTATTGAGCCAATAATCCTGCTGAACATAAACAAAATCACATTCATTTTGGCACATTGATCCGGGCAATTGTATACTTAATGTACATAGGCACATTACAGAGGTCAAATAAAGAATGTCTCTATAGCGCCCCCATGTTTATGACCCCTATGGGACCCTGGACACACTTACTTTGG
>JAVQKC010011915.1:0-15509 GCA_036025475.1 Philypnodon macrostomus
TATCTCTCTCACAGTGGACATGCACCTACGATGAAAATTCCAGAGCCCTCCATGACTTCTAAGTGGGAGAAATAGCAAAATAGCAAGGTGTTCAAATACTTGTTTTCTTCACTGTAAATGGCTTAACGTCTGAATTTATGTTTGTACAAGGTATGAAGAACCGGTCCACAGGTCACATGGGGGTCAGAAATGTAATGAGTGCAGGTAAGTCGAGCAACTGTTTACGCGTAAATCTGGAAAAATACTAAGGGTTAGAAAAGTAACCTCTTGAATCCTGTGTAAATACCCATTACTCTCTGCTCTCTTGGTCAGTCGGTCAACCACCCATTCTGCAGCTCGTTACCACTGGCATAAACAGCCACTAAAGAAAGCAACCGGCACCACAAACATTTCTGAGACACCCACCCCTACCTCCGTCCCATGCTGTGCCCCTGCATCTCCACCCACCACAACTCTTTGTCTTTTTGACCCTTCTAACGTTGTATTGTTGAGGTTGTCTGTTGTCATAAGATACTAACTCAAGAGTCTATCATATTTGGAAGTCTTCTCACTGGGCTGTATGGCTAAATGCTAAAATGGCAATGTTTGTGTGTCAACTGTGCTTCTAAAACACCCCATTTGCTCCAACTGATGCACCATTTCCCAAAGACAAAACTATAATTAAAGACCACTTGATTTGCAAGGAGCCTAGAAAATGGTGAGAAACCAGCGGCAGACACAGGGACAGACAAGTTTGGAGAAGAAGAAAATAACCATGTTTAACAGGTGAGCCTCCATTACGGCTAAACCAAGGTTCAAAGCAATTACTATGGAGATATAAACACAAGAGTGAAAGATGGTAGCTACGTTAGTCATTTTATTCCCATGACATACACGGTGTATGATCAGGGTGGCCCTCAATACTGATTACAGAGCGATTTACCAGCCCCATAATGGATGCCTATGCAAACCACAATAAAGATGAACAAGGTTTGGGGGCAGGAAATAGACTCCACTCATTTAGAAAAGCCATGGGAATAGAGCATTTTTACAGTTCTATACCGACACCACATGTGGGCAACGTGGAGCCAACTAAAGTTAGTGCCCATTGTGTTGTTATGATCTGTGACAATGCTCTCTTTGGTTTTGCGGACAGAAATAAAGCAGAGAGACGTACAACTTCAATGTAAGCTAAAATACCTTCATATATGGTCTACTCATTGTTTAGGTTAAGTATACAGTATAGTATGCAGCTATATTTGAATGTGGAATCCCATATTTGATTTAGGAGTCCACCTTGAAACGGTCAATTTGAATATACTGGGCTTCAAAATGTATATCTTTCAAGGGAATGCTCAACCATTCATGACTCATAAAAACAATTGTAACAGAACTGTAGTCTAAAACCCTACTGGAGGCAGCAGTCTGTGGGCAGTCGATCCAGTTCTTCGTGCAGGTGTGGGAGGGTGACTCATCTTTGGTGACGGTATCAACAATTTGTCACCCACGGGCCACGAGAGGCAACTGTGATCATATCTAGTATCTACAAATTCAAATATTTTTGTGTACATTTAAAAACCTTTAGAGACTTTTTGACCTCATCCATTTTGCAGGCGAGTTTTGTTTACACCCGTTCTAGGTCTCCACAAAGGAACAGGAAAGTGACAGACCTACTTCTACAAATGATAAATGGTCAGTTGAATAGACATAGAATAGAGCTGTCGCAGGTGTGCGGCATCACCAGCAAAAATAAGGGGATAATTCAGGATTCTTTATGTTATTCCACAAAACCAATTCTAATCCCCTTAAGTAAAAAGTCGAGTCAACAGAAAATGACACAGCCTCTGGTCAACACACAAGCAGTGAATGGAGAAAGTTAGTTTTTTGTTGTAGAAAGTCTAAAAAGGTACAACGTGCAATCTGCTTGAGGACATTTTCTGTCTGTTTTAATGTGTAACCAAATAAAAACCGAAGCTTGGCCAGATTATACCGTCTCATCAGCTTTACAGCCCATTATAAGTGAGTTGATATACCATTATAAAACTATGCAAACAACCATGTGTTTTTGAGATTTATTATGAAAAACAAACACCTTTAGGTCCCACAGAACCCTGCTAATGATGGGCCTGGGGGCTCATCAGTGCACCATCTGAGCTGTGAAAACATACTGGTCCATTTCTGCTTCTTATCTATCATTACTGTCTAATATAACCAAGTAACACGCAATACAGTTTACACAGCTGATTAATTCATTTATCATTTGTGGCTACACTGGGGGATGAAACCAAACAACATATATGATTGGTTTCCTAGTTATTTGATCAAGACTGGAGCTTATATGCACTACTTGTGAAAATCTGTGCTGGTGACTGGAAATATATAGACTAGTCTGGACATGTTCTAAACAAGCTCTGCTCTGGCACACGACCAAATGCCAACCCCAACACCTCATAAACTGCAGCTCACTTTAAATTCATAATGACATTTGCCTTCATTCCACATGAAGTCCACATGACTTGGTTGAGAATTGTAAATCTGTTAAAAGCAACTAAAGGCCCCAAAACGCAGGACATGTGCAGGCTGTTTGGAGAGCTCATTCATACGACTGTTGGTTTGGTAAGTGCTATAACAGCAGTCGTCTGGATGCCTTTCATGTCCTGTGGTCATCTGAGCATGGGGGTATTAGCAAGTCTTTGAAAGCACTACCAACACTTTCTCTGCTTTTGTATGTGTTAGCATCGCAAACCTAGTGCTCTTGATGACATGACATTTTGAGAAGTTGGGCAAAAACACATGCAAACCAGTGACTAGGCACACCCAGTACCAGTATATTAGTAACTATTTGCACTTCCAAACAGTGGGCCACATCAAGGCAAGGCAAGGCAAGTTTATTTGTATAGCACAATTCATACATAAGGCAATTCAAGGTGCTTTACAGAAAAGACAGATAAAGAACATAATACAATTAAAAACACAACAATAAGATTAATTAAATTTAAAAATCAAAAGTTTGAAGATAAGAACCACATTCAGTGTCATATGCACAGCTAAACAGAACAGTTTTCAGCCTGGACTTAAACACTGTAAGAGTAGAGGCCAGTCTAACATCAGTAGAGGCCAGTCTAACATCAGTAGAGGCCAGTCTAACATCAACAAGTGTAATAAGTCAGAAATGATGTAATAATTTTGCCATTAGTCCATTTACCTGGGGTCCTTTTTGCAGAATTTGTGGAGTTTGCATGTCTCAAAGCATGGACCCCCACTGTTAAAATGTTTTGTGCTTTTCTGGCAGCAATTAATAATGTTCATTTAGAAGCTTATATTTGTTTGAATGGTCAGATGAATAGGCTATATACATTTATAGCTGCCACTGCACTACCGACGCCTCTTCCTCACCAACAAAACCAAAGCCAAAGTTGGCACCGCGACTTTGAAGATCCGCCAAGAAGGATTAGGTTACTCTCTTAATAATACTCCCACTTTCTCCAAGTCGTATAGGTGACACAGAGGACAGTGGCACAGAGAGAAGCTGTGTTTGTGTCTCTGCTATAGCTACATCTGTTTTTCTTCTATGGACGTATTTAAAACTGGTTGCATCAACAATAGACTGGTCTGATTGTAGTTTCATCTTTGAAGTCGAAATGCACAAACTATCTCAAACTGTGATACAGGTACTACTGGTGGCACACAGGCTGTTGATATAGTACTGAGGAGTTCAAGTCTTGATTTTTGAGATTAATTAGAGCCAGTATAGCAAGTCCTTGTTTAGACCACTTAACCCAAGTTTACTTGTTTTAGTTACCAGTTTGTCCATGTGTAGTAATATATTAATCCCAGTTCTATTCCTACTTTGATACATGGGTTGGACCTGGTTCAGTTGTAGGTTATTCTATGTTTAGACTTAGTTTGGGTCAGGGTTAATTAGACAAATTTTGGTCCAATAAAGTAAATTGATGGGGCACCAAATATTTGCTGAGGCCATCCATGGAGTGAAAATGTTGCGAACCCCACTTTAGTATGATATTTAGTAATTAACTCTCTGCGTATGCACCCAGGTCACATGCTCTCCTCAATATCATTTTCGAGTTTTGTCTGTTTAAAGAAATCTGACAGAAACCAAAACTTTGAGGCATTGCAGGTTTAACTTTTAAATGAATGTGGAGCACCATGTGAGTGTGATAATTGCTTGTCTCTGTGGGTGTCAGAACGGTTGTATGTAGTTCTCTCAAAACTAACTTTAGCTCCGCTCAGGAAGTGCCACTAAATCTCACTTCCAGGGACCTTCGGGCTCTTCTGTCACTCAGCATCGTTTGAGCACACGTTAATACTGCAAACATAAGCTGTCCTCATTAGCATTTAAATACCCAGCCATAATATATTTTCGGAAATGTTATTAGCCTACTTTGTTAAACATTAAAGTTGTGACCAATTACAGATGCTTTTTTTTATATTCAGTAAGAAGCAAGTCTGTATGCACCATTGAGGTCACAGAGGTCCAGACCCCAGTCTTTTGTGGCAGAATATATGAGCAAAAGTCGATGTAAACAGAGTCTAACCCAGGACTAAACCATGACACAGTTTCGCTCAGCTTACTATGGTCACAGATGTTGAAATAGAATTTCACATCGTCAGTTGCCCTGACCTATAGTATCTCAAGCCTGCTCAACACAGCAGATTGTATCCCACCTAAGACCCACAGTAGCTGGTATATAGGCTTCCCTAATGGGACTGCTGAAAATTAATGAAAGTGGTTAAAAATATAGTAAAAATGTATACAGTATGAAGTGAGAAGACCAAAGCCTTTTTGAATGTCAAGTTAGCATTGCCACTTGACATTCAAGTAGAACACATCAATGGTTATCCCCCAAAAGTCATTGTTCTGCTGATATAGCATGATCCAAGATGCTTTTGTGGCCTCTATGCTGTGCCACAGTGTCTCAAATATACAACAAGATATTATGCCTCATTTAAAACAAGCGTTGTTTAAGTGGGTGTTGAGGCCTTTATGCCACAGATAACATTAAAATTATTTATGTGGGTGGACTCTTAAAGCAGTTGGGCCGGATATAATGTGTATATACTGTGTGTATATACTGTGTACATACTGTGTGTATATACTGTGTGTATATACTGTGTGTATATACTGTTTGTATATACTGTGTGTATATACTGTGTATATACTGTGTGTGTATATACTGTTTGTATATACTGTGTGTATACTGTTTGTATATACTGTTTGTTTACCAATGCGCCAGCTATTTCTTTTTCAAACTGTTTTCAAAATGATGCACAATTACCCAATTCTAATTTCCACTAAGGCACAATATTACCTCAGACAAGCCTGTTGCACAGACATTTTGAATGACTTCTTCATAGCTGTCCCCTTTTGTGTTTCTTACAAGTTACTCGTGGTTTATTTTGTATTCTCCATCCTGAAAAAAAATAATGTAAATATATTTTTGAGTGTGGTGAAGCAGAACGCATTTTCCACTTCAGACAGTCTATTACATCTTGTTTTGGCCTTTCTGACGTGCTGGGTAATTGTGAACACACAAGTGTCAATTGAAACTTTTCATGGATTTTGTAGAAAATATCAGTAATGTGTTGTTTGAAGTTATATGCAACACAACAAAGCTTTACATATTTGGCTGTTGTATGACTGTGTGCTTATTTACTGGGCTAAAGCAGAGCTAACCAAAAACTTGCCCAGGTCTAAACCTAGGAATAAAATGATTTGAAGAAAAATTTGCTTAATCAGAACAAGTCAACCAGGTCTAAAACCAGATTAAAACCAAGATAAAAACCAGGTCCAAACCAGTTCTAAACTAGGTCTAAACCAGGTCTGGCTTTCTAACAAACATTACAAAAACATTGTGGTACCACCAGTGATACCATACCACTGTTTGAGAAACATTACCATAGCAAGTGACTGGTGACTGCTGCTCACACAGTAATGTGGAATAAGTGAATAAATGTCTCTTTCAAAGTCAATGCAAAACAAACCGACCAATAGGAAAGCAAGGTGGGTCATCTCCACGGCAACAGTGTATAGTACATTACTGCACAGGGAAAGTGTTTGTCCTTGTGAGCCGGTAATATGACGCTGCAAGCTGTTGTTGTGTGTCAATTGACAAGCACGTTTACTTAAAGCTAAATCAGTCCACACTGAGAATTTAGGACTAGAATAAAACCGTCTAGAATGATTTTTGAGATCTGAAAACTGCTAAAAGTGAAGGGACCTGCAACTGATCTTACTCCAATATTATAGCTGATGTGCCCATGTGTGTAAATACAATCATAAGCTCTATATTATTTTTATGTTTGAGGATGCTGTTGATCTTTCAGATGTTTCTCAACTGTAGCTAAACTATGCAGTGGAACAAGTAGGAGGGCCTGGCATTCTGTAATAGTTTAGAACCCAAGGCACTGAGTTGATGTAGTGAGGAAAAGGGTGATTTGCTTCTTTGGGATCTCACTTTCCCATTTGATCTTTGCTTCATTGTGTAAGAATTAAATTTCACTAACTTAATATAAACTAAATATAATATATATAATAATAAGATAATATAAAAGGTCCAGACAAGACACCTCAGGAGTTATTTCGTGTTTTTAATCTGATATGTTATGTCAGCTGAATGCACTGCATCTAGTTAGTGCCAATTAGGGACACCAGCTATTGCTTACCTTTAGCCTAATCAACCTATTGTTATTGCATATTTTACTATTATCTTACAAGACGTTACCAGTTTGTAATATTCTTTATGTAATTTGAGTGTGTAACTTTAGTCACAATGATTCTCACTTGAGTGTGTTGTGTTGCAGAGTTTTGCTGAGAACACCATGAATGAGCTGCTGGGCTGGTACGGCTACGACAAAGTGGAGCTGCGTGATTCAGACAACCTGGACATCGAGACGCCACAGCACATCTCTGTACTCAAAGGTACATTATTTCATAAGGCAATCGAAATAATTCACTGAAATAATACACTAAAAGAAATGCAGATGTGGTGAAGTGGCCATGTTTTGAAAAGATGTCAAAAATAGCATCCAACATTCTAATGATTCTCACTGGCCAAGGTTTACCATTATCGGTATGTGGTATGTGGTATGTGGTATTAAATGGCCACAGTCTATTGAACTTACTGTGGCAAATCCATTGTTCTGCTAAACCACAAATGCCCATCAAAGGCTGAAAGGTATAAAGCAGCCTCCATCATATAAACTACACTCAGTGACCACTTTATTATGTGCAGGTCCTTCCTAATTGTTGTATCTCTCATTGAATTTATTATGCCAAATATGTAATAAATAATCAAATGAATCCCAAACCTCTGCTCTTGTACCACAACCTTTTGGCGCACATACAATTTAAGTCTCTAGTCTTACTGTGTTTTTCATCAGGTTTTCTTTTCCACTTAACTTTGTTCAATTTCTCCGCTGTTTAGAAAACTCATTGCCAAAAATCCCATCTTCATCAGAGGGCGGCGGTGGCGGTGAATGCTCTCCGGATGGTGCCAACAGCTCCCACTCTCTGCCAGGCTCCAACAGGAACGGTCTCGCTGAGGCATCAACCACGGCATCCACCTCCGCCTCAGGCACCAAGGAGCATGGCAGCCTCCCCATCATTGTCCCCATGGTCCCGCCTCCACTAATGAAACCCCCAACAGGTAGAATACCATTTGATACCTTTTTGGAAAGACACAGAACAAAATTATGCTACATACCAATTTAAAAACAACTTGGGACAATGTGTAAAATGCAGTATTCTCACTGGCTGATCTCATAAAACTACAGTCTACTCGAGTCTGGACTGTTAGTATTGGATGATCAGCTCATATAAAATGTGGTTAATTTGACCATTTAACAAAAAAACGTGTTACGGCTTAGTAAGTATTAAGAGTATCACTTGCTTCAGATACTCTGTTCTTGCTGCTGTTTAAATATTTGCAAAGATCAAGGTCATTTCTAGCTCATCATCTCCTCTGATGAATTCACAGATATGCACAACTGTCTTACGAGTCAGGACCAAATGTGCCAGAGACTCAATCTGCAGCTGTTACTGAAATTACAGACCTTACTTAGAAATACAGAAACATGTTTTATGGTGTTTATGGGGAAGCATGTTTTCAGAGTGTTTTCAGAATGTTTTCAGAGTGTTTTAATGCACCATATTTGTTTTTTAACTAGTAACAATACTCTTACTTCAGTATGTTATCTAGAGACTGGCTTCATGTTATGGAAAAGTGTGTGGAGATTTGTAAATTAGATTTTCTTGTGCCTTGGCTGATGTTATTTTGCAAAGCTGCAATTTATTTCTCCCATTTTTGGGTCCGTCTGATTGTATGAATACAAAAAACAGACATCTCGTTCAAAAGTTATTTACTTGAGTAGTCTTTTTTCACCAAATACCCTCTTCTAACATCAACCAAGAACCAACCCAAAATAAACCACTAATGAGCCCACTACCTGCTGTACACCTTGTTTATGTCGCACCTGCCCGGTGTCAATATCATCACACCAACTCTCTGAGGGAAAAGTCTCCATCCTTTGGCCAGAGCATGCTTCATTATCCCTTGCCATAGCGGTGCAGGAGGTGGGTATACCCCAGCTGAGGGGAGAGTGAGCAGCCTTGGCATCACCCAAGAGGAGTCCCCACTGGCCCTTCCTAGGCGGAGAAACAGATGGTGCGGTCCCCACTTAAAACCTGCATCAACCAACCCACCGCCAACTCAGCCTCCACCACATGTAAACTGAATAATTCATGCCACCCAAAAATCCGACAAAGGTCCTTTTGAGGTGTAGGTACTGTATGGCGAATGGTGGCATTTCGTTATGGAAGTGGCATAATTAGTGGTAGTTTCCTGCGCACATGTGCAGATGTGATAGTCTTAAGAAGGGGACTGGAGATGTGCCAGGATACGGGGTAGAGAAAACATTCTCTTGGGGCATCACTTTGTAAAGAAATGTGGTAATGCATTCATTGGCCACTTTATTAGAGCGGATGTATAGAAGATAAAGTGGCCCCATTGTGGTCTTCTGCTGCTGTAGCCAATCAGCTTCAAGGTTTTGTCCACTGCAGACCTTGGTTGTAAAAAGAATATACAGTTGCCTTTTAGTCATCTCAAGAAAGTGTGGCCTTCTTCTTTACCTCTGGCATCAGCAAGGCATTTTCTCTTATGCAAACAATTCTCAATTACTTTTTTTATACTTAGATATGCACAAATCAACCATACCACACGCATAATCACTTAAATCATCTTCCATGACCAAATGTTAACTATTGGTTCAGTTTCCCTAATAAAGTGGCCAGTGACAATACATGTTTTGCATCCTAAGTCAAATATAAAATGCAACTATTTTACAATTAATGGTATACTGAGGTAGACTGTAGTCCCCATGCAAAGACATTACACTATTGCATTGGCATAAAGCTTAATCTGAACACATGAAATATGCACGCAGGGTTTATGGTGTGGATTTTAGGACCCTGGGGAGCTGTTCTTCTTAATTGCGAGTTAGTTTTTACTTAAAATGGGATTGCTCTGTAGATCCATTAGTCTTAACAAGAGTAGCAAATGCTTGTCTGTCTATGATAAGGAGGTGAGCCGAGGGTTAGCGCTAATGGTCCTTTTCTTGCCCTCACACCAGCTCGGTCATAATGTGATAATTGGGGGATAGTGGAGGGAATCTCGAAGGATCTCTCTTATTGCAACAGCACTAAAAGCCCACAGCTCATCACAGTTTACCACAGAGAAGGCCTTTCAGTGTCACCCAGGGTCTGTTAAAATTATTTGTTGCCCACACTGACCACACAAACACAGCCGACCGCTTCGAAAGCTTCAATGGGGATTTAAACCAGGAGCTATTGATTACAATGGGTTTGGAGATCTTTATTTGCAGTAATGCCATGATCACACACAAGGTATAGATTTGGATTGAATATGATGAATAAAGATATAAGCCCTTTCCGACCAGCAAAACAATAATTGTAAATTGGTGTTGAAATAGATGCTACACTCATTTAGCATATTTATTATAAAGGATATAGCAATTGATTATATTCTATGGGAAACATTTTCTTCTTAGGTTACGGTGCAGGTCCCTGTGGGTGAATTTGTCCTCTGCATTTAACCCATCCTTCCAATACACTGACTAGTCAAACTGTCCAGAGCAGTTGCCGACCACTGATTTTGAATCAGGATGCTGGAACCTAGCTGGAGGATTAGCCTATTGACAATGCATGTTTTAGGGTATTCGGAGTACCCAGAAATAACAGGAAGACACGCTAACTCAAAGAAAGGCCATGCCAGGTCACAGACCCAATCACTTTATCATCAACTTATGGATTTTTGGGTCTACAGTCATCAATAGTAACATTTCTAAATAGAAGCACTACAAAACCATAAATAGCATTCTTCTGACTGCATAGTTATTAAGCTGAGATTAAGCTATAGACCAATGTACAACCTTATTGTAGCAGCAGTGGTTTTGTGGTTTGAATACTGCATACATTTCACCAGCAGAACAGTGTTAGCTGAATTAGTGGAGTTCATGTCATTTGACCCATGGTTAATATGTCCATTTGTTGCATTCATGTCTAGCGTCTTTACATTGGCTGTTAATTTAATAGATGCCCTTCTTGTGTGCCTTGTACTGTGAATTAGACAATCAAAGTTATGTGAATGTGAACCACAAGGTCACTGTTGGTTATTATGGACAGCGTCAGTGTTAATTAAAAATTCCAGTCATTTCTTGCTGTGAAAAAGTAGCTCATATGTAATTTTGACTTTGGCATTCAAATAGGCAAATACCTGAATGCATAATGATTAATCCTTCAATTGAGGTCCCGGCCTGAGTCCAGATTTAAAAGATAGGGCTGAACACAGCAAACTCATCGCCATTATATATTAAATAATATTAATCAAGCAGAAGTAAAATTTAATTTTGCAAGCAAGAGTAAAAAAATACAACAAGTGATAAAACTGTGATGTTTGAAACAATAAACACATTTTTATTGGTATTTTTTTACAAAATCACATAAATGAAGGCATAAGAAACATAACAAACTTAAGTAAGTTTTATTTATATAGCAGCTTTCCCAAAAAATTAATAAAATGTAAATAAGTAAAAGACGACATTTAGAACTACATACACAAGATGTGATAGAAATGGGTATTTTTTTGTTACTTCAAAATAATACCATAATACTCAAGTAGAAGTAAAAAGTATGGTGCAAGTAATCTACTCTATTTAAGTAAAAGCAACTTACCCACTTCTGCAAGCAACTCTGCTTTTCATATCTTTTATTAGTTATATTATTATTTGCTTTATTTCAGATGAAGATGCCTCCAACGTCCAAATCATGTGCGCCTGGTGTCAGAAGGTGGGTGTCAAACGCTACTCTTTGAGCATGGGGAGTGAGCTCAAGAGTTTCTGCAGTGAGAAGTGCTTCGCCGCCTGTCGACGCGCCTATTTCAAAAGAAACAAGGTAAGTACCAATGGTCACTTTAACATCATAATCACACAAATAAACTGACAGTCCCCTTGTTCATAAAATCCTCACTTAAAAAACACATTGATATTTTGTAAAATGGATATGGATCGGGATACAAAAGTCACATGCCACACTTGTTATTAAATTGTCATTTCTTTGTAGATGACTGTAGTTAAACAATTCTTTCTCTCTCTTGTACCGAAGCTTGGATATATAAGGAATTACTTTGTGAGTATGATGTGTTGTACTGTCCTGCTTGTCTGTCCAGAAGTCAGCTTTTCATCCAGACATAATCACGTTTTAAGCACTCAAGCAGTAGACAGACAGACAGGGTGCACTTAGAGCCAATTCATTTATATCAAATCTTTTTGTTCTTTGACACTTTTATTTTACCCAATGCATGAAAACCCAGTCGAGCCTACTGTCTACCAATCTGTGTATGTTTTACCCATTAGAAATTAACTATTGGGAGTTCAATAGAGTGAAAACTGATACATTTGTTTGTAAAACTGAAGGGTGATACTGAAAAAAAATATATAAAAAAAACAACCTTACAACAGTTTAGTCACAAACATGTTGTCCAGATGGTTTATTTGCTACCATTTTGGTCAAAATACAGTGACATCATGCATGCAACGATCACAACTCCATTTAGTTGCTAAATTAGACTAGAGATGTATTGTAAGTCAAGTATATCTAGTTATGCCTGTCATTTTTCCATATCTGTTTAGCCTTTAATGTTAAATTGACTACCATAAATAAATTCATATAATTACTTAATAACAATCTATTAGCACAAGTGCTCATTTACAATCAGCATGATCCTTGAAAACCTGTGCAAGACATGAGTAGATTAAAATATTTAATTAAGAGCACTACATAATGTTGTGCCATGCACATTAAATCATTATTGTAAATTCTACAACTGAAGCTATTATTCAGTGACCAAACCATACATACATGATGCAATTGCAATTTGTATATTAGAAATAATACGCTATCCACTGTATTGTGTTTACGGTATATCACATTGGTGATGACAGAGACATTCTTTAACATAAATAAATAATAGTGTGTGTGTGTTTTGAGTGACGAACCTTGAATAGTTGACTTATATTGACTGAAACATTATCCAGTCTTAAAGCTACTCGTGCTATAAACCTTTTAAAATGTTTGTCAATCAGGACTTCAGACTGCATACTTACACCAGATGTTTAGTATGGAGAGGCACGGAAGCTGTTGCTACTGTTACTGTTCTAAATCGGGAGTAACATAGCAATGTTCTTTTGGATTAATAAAAAAAATTATATAATAATAAATAACATAATGAATATAAGATATAAGGCTTAGGAAGTAATTGTTTTACCTGGTTTAGCTTTACCAACCTTACCTCAACATTACTGTCTGAGTCTGTCTGGAATTAGCATGAAGAGACAGAAAGATGTGAGCAGCCTGCAACAACAGATGAGATGGTGAGAATTTGTCCTTTACAAATATACAAGCGGAGTATTGAAGGCACTTTGCATTTTGTACATCAAAATAAACTGAATCAATGTCATATTTTTGAAAGCTTTTTACCTAACAACATTAAGCCTGCTATACTATACTATACTAGTACTATAAGCCCATTTCATTTGGTTCTAATTAAGCTCTGACAAATACACATAGAATGATAGCACGGATGAGTTCACATATTTCTTAGCAGCACTACACATTTCAAAAACAACCATGCACATGTAAAAGGGGTATATTTAAAATAGTGATAGATGTTAATGTTCAAAAATACCTGGTCAGGTTTACTATATCCATCATTCAACTTTAGTTCTCCTATCCAACATGGCAGACATGCTTCTCATCCGTCAGCACAATGCACAACATCAGTAACACAGGAAAAGGCTCAGATTCTATATTTTGTCTGGCTCGTACACACTCATGCAGGCCATTTGTGTAAGTGATACCCACATGTTTCTTTTCTCATGCACCCACAAGCTTGGCCACAACAACACGGCCTGCAGGCTTCCTTTATACCAATACATAGAGAGAGAAAAATACTGTCGCGGCTGAAAAATTGCTTTTGGATAGAATAGAGCAGGGATGTTGTTAGGCCTATTTTAGGGGGGCTCAAGTCATGCAATATGTTCCCATGCCTCATAGTATAAACCAGGTCTAAAGTTGAACTAAACCAGGGATAAACCAGGGCTAAAATAGGCCGAAATCCAGATTAAACTAGGTCTGAACTGGGGCTAAATTAGGTCTGGACCAGGACAGAATTGGGTCTGCACCAGGGCTTAACCAGGACTACGCAAGGGGTAAAAGAACAGGTCTAAATCAGGACTAAAGCAAGGCTACACTAGGACTAGACTATAAACTAGGTCAAATCAGGACTAAACCAGGGGCAAATCAAGTCTAAACTAAAGTATTTACAATTGTGTGAACCAGGAGTAAAACATACACACTATACAAATTGTTATCGGAAGTTGTTTGGTTTCTGAGCTAGTCTAAATTCAACATACACCTCTAGTGTGTGTAGACATGGGACAGAGAAAGGGGATAGTGGGGGTATAGGGGGGCGGGTAGCAGCAGCCTTGGCATTATGTTGCATGAAATATCTTCAGCTGCCTCATCCGTGAAACCCAATCCCCTCCTAGGGTGACTCTGGCTCTGCTTCTTCACATCTCGGCATAACTCCACACGAGATACAGTGAAAGATGATTGATAGCTTAACTCGGGCTAATCACTTATTGCCTGTTTACTGTATGCCTTAAGCCTGCCGGATTACTTCGTGTGGTGCATTTCTGGTTCTCAATTATACTGCCTGTCACCTCACTGCTACATCCACTACTGTCCACTATTGATTTAGAGACACACAGGCACAGGCTTTCTGTTTTGTATTTTGCAACAACTTACCACCTCCTTTGCCAGTTTGGAAGGAGACAGATTGAGAGGCGAGATAATTGATAGCAAAGTATGAATTGGGACAGTTTTTAGTGGATTCATTTATTTGGGGTTGATTTAGATATTTAAGAGATGCTTACATCAGAACTAAGACAGGGTTAACCAAACCAGGTTTAAACCAGTTCTATGCCAGCACTAAACCAGGACTTTAGGTCTAAACCAGGACTGGATTTGGACCAGGTCTAAAACCGGTCTAAACGAGGGCTGTACCAATAATCAGGACTCAACCAATGCTAAACTAGGTCTAAACCAGGACTAAACCAGGGCAAGTTTGAATAGAGACAGCTTGAGTGGGGAGATATCAACTGATGGCATAAGTGTGTATTGCCTTAAACTGTGACTGGATTAATTGAGTCTGGCTTTGAGCTCCAGGTATTTCGGATCTGCTCCACTGTCATATGGCTTGGCTCTATCTTACACCCACACATACACTGATAAACATGCTAGCTCATTGGACACAGTGCCAAGATTAAGTTAGGTAATTAGGGGTGATGAATTACCCTCTGTGTGTGAATGTGGAGCGTGGCAGCAGAGCGGGGCAGGTTAGGAGGATCAGTGTGGCAGCATGCATAGGGTACATAACCATCCAGGAAAAGATGAGATGTGATGAAATATAGGCTGTTGTTGCTGCAATAGGTTCTATAATCAGATGTCTACAGACTACAGCTGTACAATATAATGCAAAATTATAATTTTTGCCATAATAATATCTGAATCGCATATCAATTGACTGTACCACAATATTATGGTCCAGGGATAGAGAAAAAAAAAGTTTCTGGAGAATTATAAATTACCGTATATTATCAAATAAAAAGCATCAATGAAATTGTTACATTTAGACCTGGTATAGTCCTGTTTTGCTCTATTTTAATGCTGTTTAGGACTGGTTTAGCCCTGGTTTTGTCCTAGATTTGTGACTAAAAATCTGTTTTAGACAGAAATATAAAAGTTCAGAATGTTTAAGCAATAGTTGTTCAGTGGAGTCTAAAATAAAAACACAACTTTTATAAAATGTTATTGTCTATGGCTAAAAAAGGCTTTATATATATATATATATATATATATATATATATATATATAT
>JAVQKC010011919.1:0-2500 GCA_036025475.1 Philypnodon macrostomus
TGAACGCAATAACTCAAAAAGTCTTTGCTGGATCTTTTTCAACTGTTGCACACAGGTACATATCATGAAGATGCAGAACTGGATTGAGTTTGGTACATCTTCGATTAATGACAATTAATTGACAAAGAAAAATTTAGTTTTAGGGAAATTTACCAAATTTGGCAAAAACATTCTTCACAAAAATCCAGACAAATAAATAAATATACCCTGAATAGACCCTTCCCATGTTTGTCATGGTTTGGGGGCGGGGCCTCTTAATTGCTCGTTAACAATATAAAAACCCTTAGAAATCAGTTGTAGCAGACGTATGGGGCAGACGTATGGGGCAGTATGAGACAGACGTATGGGGCAGACCTAGGGGGCAGACGTATAGGGCAGACGTATGGGGCAGACGTATAGGGCAGTATGGGGCAGACGTATGGGGCAGACGTATGGGGCAGACGTATGGGGCAGACGTATAGGGCAGTATGGGACAGACGTATGGGGCAGACGTATGGGGCAGACGTATGGGGCAGACGTATGGGGCTGTTTCGTCAATATACACCTTGCTGTCAGGGACGACAGCACAGGCCTAGTTTGACATTACAGTTCACTTGACAGAAAATGTACTATTAATTGATCATATTTACCCACAGATTATATATTTAATGGGACACTTACAGGCAGCAGCATATCTGACCAGACAAAGTGGCTAGTTGGACTGAATGTATCAAATCTACCAGTATTTGGCCAGTTGTCTATTCATGTCAAGCCCTGTCTACAGTGTTTTTGTATTGGGTGTTTTTTTACTCTGTAGGTCCAGGGTTACCTTAATGGCAGCGTGAGCCTCTGTGAGTGGGGTTCCCTTAAACGTGTTGTTGTACTGAGTCTCATAACTGCGAGGGAGTCCATCTCCTTTTATGGCACGAATGCTGGGATCTAAAAACAATGAATTTCAGAACTGGGTTTTAAGCGGACTTGATTGAGACGATGTATTGATCATGTTTGAGGAAGACACTGAAGATATGGGACACATTCAGGGATTATTAATGTAAACTGCTCCATGGAAAATAATAATCTTTGCACTGAATGTTCTATGCTCTATGTAACAGAAGAGACACTAAAATAAACACATTTCGCTTTGGGCTTGATGCATTGCTACTGACAGACAACCGTTCACAAATAATTCACAAACATTTATCACTATTATTCACTATATTCCCTTCCTTATTACAACTTTAGGTTCACCAATCCACCCAAACCTGCATATAGATGTAAGGAAGCCTTGCACGCTCCACAAAGACAATATTTATGAGAGATTATGGGGGAAATGATTGCTTACCTGGGCCTAAAGATGTCTGTTTTGTGGAGGCTTTCGGTGGCGTGTACGAGTCTTGATGAGTACTTGGTGGTAGTTTCTCCACGCGCCCGAGCTTCTGCAGCGCCGACCCCCCTCGGCTGGCTCTGTGCGGCTGAGGGGGAGACTTCTGATATTGAAAGTCCTTATTAGTTGTCACAAAAGCATCTTGCTCCGAGCTTGTTGGCATCTTGAAGTTAGTGCCGAGCATAGTCCAACGAGGAATTTTGGTGATGGGTTGAATGTTCGAATGAGCCTTGTAGGACACCATAGTTTCGGTTTGGAGTTCGTTGAGATATCTTAAGTCCTTGTGCGTCACCTTGGCTGGTGTCGGCTTGTGAATTGGTTCCTGTTTCTCGTAGCAAAACTGCCTGTAGTCATGCTTGTAAGTGTTAATCACCTCCTCTGGGTTGTTCCTGTAAATAAATGGTATATTTGTGGATAAGAAGGATTGCTGAAGCTGGTTAGCTCCTGCATGAGCTGGCACCACCTCCGTCATGTTGAGTTGAACTGTCCTCTTCACATTGACTGAATGCAGTGGGTGAGCAGGTGCTGTCTTTCAAGTGAAAAATGCTACAATGCCTCTCCATGGAAACGTCTGTATGGTGGAACATGATGATGATGATACTGTAGCAGCTCCTGCAGAGACACAAAGCTCTAGGTACAAAGCCCAGGAGTCATGTTTCAAAGACACATGGGTTTTACAAAAGACAGCTCAAATGCTACACTTAAGAACACACATAACTGTATCGGGACGCTCCTTAGAGTAGAGTAGTGTTATTTTAATATTAGGGCTGAATTTAATCTATTTATTCAATTATATTTCAACAGCCTAATATTATCAATTTGCCCTCACCAGGTTAGAGGAGGGATCATCCTGCACCAACAGAGTCGTCCATGAAAGAGTCTGAGCAGATACTTGCCTCTGCATCAGTGTTTTGTTGAAATACAAAATCTGTTGCTTTCTAGGCCCCTTCCAAGAGAGGTGTTCTTACATGTCCTACACCGGGGAGATGGCCGAGGTCAAGGACTTGCTGGATGATGTGTTTCTTGGCTGGACTGGAAGTGCCTTTGGATTGTGCTGTGGGATGTCTAGGGAGAAGGAAGTATTGGCAAATAGATTAGATTAAATACTTATAGGAGGTGCCATGCAACAGCAACGTC
>JAVQKC010011919.1:7500-11435 GCA_036025475.1 Philypnodon macrostomus
ATTCTACGATCTCAAAAGGCTCAGCTAAGCGACTATTATTATTATCATTACTATAGTGGTACAACGGGAACGTGAGAATATAAAAATTTGAAAAATGTAAACACAACGAATGGCACAAATATTATAGAGTTGACGGCTTTGTTTCATTAAGCAGGGTTACAACAGGCTCAGAGTTAGTTAAGCCGGAGGTTCTCAAATTGTGGTATGGGTCTTTTTGGTGGTACTAGTCCTGGTCACGTGCCCTCCTTTAGACCCAGTTTAGTCCTGGCCTGGTCAGTGAATAAGTAAACATGGATTCATATGTAGTCCCTCCCATGGATTCTCCAGCGACATCTGATCAGACCTACTTTACACTGAACAGGGTCAGAGAGTCAATTTGAAGCATTTTTGATTTTTTTTTTATAGAAACTCGGAGTAAACTGCTTGAAACAGAGCCATCGTCATGTAGTTGTAATCCTATAGGCCACAATGACACACACATATATCTTCTATGTAACTAAAGGACGTTTCCAGTAAAAAGTACAATACTCTACTCCTCTGCTGGTCTTATGTTGATTCGTTTCTAGACCGTCAGTTGAGTCCATCCTGGAGTTTTGCTGGTGTTACACCACTGAGATTAATGCATCTTTTGTCCTTGTAATATTTCTGACCAAAGTGAACCTGGGTGCATCAAAGCAGTCAAAAGGATGCTCAAGATAGATGTGCAAATGAAGAGGGTTATAGAAATGTAGCTAAGGTGAATTTTGTGTTTATTAATTTACTAGAAGCAATCCCAACAAGATTATTGTGACCAGAGATATATAAAGGCATTAAAAACGGGTCATTTTCTATTTCACGACTGTTTTCACGATTTTAGAATTTCAAACGTGAAGCTAGTGATCAAACTCAATTCTAGATATGATTATTAACATGGCTAAATTTGTTAAACAATTTGATGTGTTTGAGTTTTTTTGATATGCTTCATTTTTGATTAGTATCTTATCATTTTTCAATGACAGTTACAGTGTATTACATGCTGTGAATGGGAGGGCCAGAGTTCAGTTAATGAATATATAATCTGAGCTGGACACTAGAGGGAGCTAAAGCCTTCACATTTTTCATGATGGTGCTCTTGAGAAGAACCTGTAGAGAGCGCTTTCTCCAGATGAGTCATTGTCGTCAAAAAACTTATGGTACCTATGTATGAAATGATATGCCCACTTCAGAATATAAGGCTTCATCCTGTCCCAGACACTATTATTTAATGCATAGTAGAAATAGATCATTTTAATGAAAATTATCTGAGGAAATGTTTTATTAAAATGTAATCAAAAATTTCCATTAAAGCTTTGGCCCGTCAGGTTTGCTTCTCCGTTTGGAAATAATCAATACTTTTCAATTTGCGGTTGATCGACTGAGCTCGTAAACTACTAAACAGAATGTTAGCTTATACAGAGAAACAGCAAAACAGGAATAATGAAATCAAAACTGGAACAACCGCAATTTCTACATTGTGGGACAAATAATGTTGAAATCTTATAAAACTGGCAATGGTGATTCAATTCAATTTGACGTTATGAAGGCCTGCTTCTGTTTTGTGTTGCCAAATAGTCAGTAAAATAAAAGTGGGAATGTAAGCAGGGGCAGAAGGGATCATGTAGGGCCTCGGTGCTGGTTGTAGGTGAATAAAGTCCCTGTTTATTCAATAAGCTTCAGATAAAATTGATATTAACTATTTCCCGTCAGCATGATCCAACTTTGGATTTAATAAACAAGCCAGATTTGAAAATTCTCCAAAAATACAATACAGGCTGCTAGCCTGGCCATTAACTCTTCTTCTTCTGGTCTCTCGTTGGTTGCGTTCAATTTCGAGGGCGGAGTTTACCGATGTATAGTAAACCAATCAGAAACGCCAGACGTGCTAAAAAAGCTACTCACAAAACGGCTCCTGATTGGCCCGTCCGCAAAATCTCAGAGAAATGATTCGCTGTGAGCAAGGGACCAGACCCCAGGGTGGGATGGACCTGAGACGGAGTTAAGTTTGGTTTAATGTGGAGTCTGATAGAGAACCACTGACTGCTGAGATGCACCCCTGACTTATATGATGATTATTGATATTCTTAGTTATTGCCTTGTGTCGTTGTTATTATTTGTCGATGAGTGTGGCCAGGCTCTGTCTCAGCTCGCTCAGGTCACACAGTTTTAGGTCCAACACCTCCAGTATTCTCCGGACCTCCCCCTCCGCCTGCTGTTGCTCCTGACGACTCGACTCCAGCGTCTGCTCCGCCGCCTGCACCTGGGCCTCCAGCTCCGAGTTATGTCTCTCCACGTCCTGAAAAAAAACACATGTGCATAGGCATAAGGGATTACACTGTAGACTTCAGTGATTTGTTCAGCTCCACCAAGGCAGCTCATTTCTACGGATCACTGCCAGAAATAATCAACTGGTCTCTGTGCCATTTCTGACCTTCCCTGAAAATGTCAGTACTTTTTGCTAACAGATGTCATTCTTTAAAAAAATCCAGGATCCAGACAGTGATTCAGATCAGTCCCAAAATCGACTAACGGGAGTGAAAACTGGTAGAGGTAAAATCTACTAAAATTAATCTATTACTGACCCCTTGTGGCTGGAAATAGTATCTTTTACCATGTCTGTTATGAATTACAGTTCCATTGGCTGTCCATTATAGACACTTGTGCAATCAATCAGACTCGGAGCGTGTTAGTCTGGTAAATAGAAACTCACAATGATGTTCATATAATGATACAAAGTTTGGCCAACATCAATAATATCCAGTCTCCGGAAAGTTCTTTGTAGAGATGAACCGATCTGGCTTTTCCAGTCCCGGGACCGATACTAATGCAAAAACATGGACATTTCATTCCTAACGTTGTATAATAAGAAATAATAACCTTAAATAGACCCTCAGAATATGTCATTTCTGAATAACAATGGAATATAATTTCATCAGCCATGTTATTTATCTGCTCAGCGTTATAAATTCTATCGACTCCAGTATCGACCTCATTTACCGATCTAGCTTCTGGGCCTGGATCGGCACCGATACTCAATCCGTATCGGAGCAGCCCTAGTTATTTTGACTCTATTAAGTCTTTAAACAGCCACTCTCCCACTGAATAATGGCTGTACACAAAGGCAGAGAAGACAAATATGGATAAAGCTATACACAAGTGATGGAGGAACTAATACAGTATGCATTATGTATCAGCTGTATTCATCTGCATCGAGATGAAAATCACCCTGACTTGTCCTTGAATCTGTCAGTCCTGCTCTGACCCATGTGTCCCTAAAAGGCCTGGAGTCAGAGATATGGATTATTGGTCAGATTATAATAAAGCTAATGTACTACTAATATACTATCTGTTCATGTCATTTTGAACACATGCCCAATGAATATGCTCCAAGCACTTGAATCTGACTTTTCCCCGGGTTTGAACACCGACATATATTTGCAGCTGTGCACTTGATGCTGTTTTTAGAGCCTCTTAAGAAGAAATAACGTTCTGGTTTTACATGGCTTTTATAAGAGGTCTTAAAATACGTAGTAAGTAACGGATTTCTATGAGAACCAGCATTAACGTCAGAGGTTTGAGCTACAGTATCTTGTCTGTTGGGCCACACACAGGACCTTCGCTCCCCATATGCATCACCTGTCACCAGTTCACCAATGTTCCTGCCTTGGACAGAATCATCATGCTCTGGATCTAGCATCTGGTCTAGTAATCACAATGTGATTTACTCAGTTACATTTACTCAGTCACATTTACTCAGTCACATTTACTCAGTTACATTTACTCAGTCACATTTACTTGATCAACTTTTTAAATACATTGTACTCTATAGAGTATCTTTACTGCACAATACTTTTGACTTTTACTTGAGTAATAATATTTTGAAGTAACTGTACTCTTACTTGAGTAAACTCGTGTAACTC
>JAVQKC010011941.1:0-12160 GCA_036025475.1 Philypnodon macrostomus
AAATTTGGCAAAAACATTCTTCACAAACATCCAGACAAATCAAAAAAGTCAAATAGACCCTTCCCATGTTTGTCATGGTTTGGGGGCGAGGCCTCTTAATTGCTCATTAACAATAATAAAACCCTTAGAAATTACACAATGTCTGATTAAGGTGCCCGTTGGTGTCAGTTGTAGCAGACGTATGGGGCAGACGTATGGGGCAGACGTATGGGGCAGACGTATGGGGCAGACGTATGGGACAGACGTATGGGGCCGTTTCGCCAATATACATCTTGCTGTCAGGGACGACAGCACAGGCCTAGTTTCTACAGTACTACTACAGAAACTATTACCACTACTACTGTTATTGTTACTGTTTTGAGACAACGGATGGTGTATGTTTTGTAAAAAGCCATTTTCTTACTAAATGTACTCGGAGAATAGATTATGTAAAATTACTGTATGACAGGTAGGGATGGGACAATAAACTGTACAATAATATCGTTTATCGCAATAAAAACACTGACTATCGTGGCTATTTTTTATTATTGTGATAATCGTTAATCACAATAATCGTCAGTTATTTGCACCTCAATGCTCTTTAGACTTTACTGTGAACATATAATTTATTATATTTAGTATACGTTCAGGTGATATTTGTTTCAGTCAACAAAAAAATTACTTTTTAAACTTGTACATTGTTTTTGTAATTATTGATTGATATTATTAAGCATTAACATTATAGCCAAGATAATAGTGACCAAAAATCAATATCGCCCCATGCCTAATGACAGGTTTACTTACGTAACCTGAGAAAATCAACGTGAGCGACCAGTCATAGCCAGAATAATGAAAGCTTAATACTACTTTTTGTAATATGTGAAATTATAAAAGCAATCAATTTGAATTAATTGGTAAACTCTGGATAGCAGCAGTCTCTCTCCTCGAATCACATTACTGATGGCTGTGCTGCAAAAATGTGCTTTCACTTTGTATAAATTAAAGCTCGTGGAAAAGCATTTACAAAATAACAAGATATAAATGAATGCAATCGTAATGTTAGAAAAAGGTGCTTTTCACAATCACACTACGTATTAGAAATAATAGCTAAATCTTGCCTCTGCGGTGTGTTATTAATTACCTGGCAAATAGGAGCTGTCTGTTTCTCGGAGTGAGTTATAGTAGTGGCGGGAGGATCACCAAAGAAAATTAAACAGCGATCAAAGTACATTTCTATCATCATAATTCTGATTGTCAGTATCACCTTTCCCTGGGCGGCATAGCAAATTCTACTTTTCATTAAGCGTCTCATTTTGCGCCCGCTCATAATTCATATTTATGCTGTATTACAACTGTGTCATGCGTGCCTCCTACATTGCTGTTGTTTCGGGGGTGCGTGGCGTGATTTATTAAAGATGGTAATATGAGAACTCCGCTGTGAAAGTGCATTTAATTGATAGTTGAAGAAGAGCGTAGAATCTTAAGGAATAATCGTCGGCGTCCCGTGAGCGAACCAGCACGATATGTTTTTTGCCGTACCAGCAATAACATCATTTTATCACATCACGTCTCGATTTTTGCACTGAAAACGCTTAAAGGGGGTGTAAGTATCTTGGCAGTGCGTCTTCAAAAAACTGGTTGCTTTTATAGTAGGAGGTTATACCAGCCCAGAGACCCATAAGTTATGTGGTGTCAGGATCCTATGCATTCTAATTGAGTGTGGAACAGTTAATGGCTGTGGAAATTCAGCTGCTTGACGTCTTATTCCCCTGCGTGCCGTTTCGCAGCCCAAGCCCATGAGCCTCAATTAAATGACAAAATGAGCGCTCCATTCTGGAAAATAACAACAATAAAAAGACAAGCCTGTATGGCAATAATATCAGGGCTCACCTTGAATCAACAATGGTCACAGCTTGTAAATGGCTAAACAGAGGATGTGGTGACAAGAGACGAGGCAAGGTGGCCGCTAACAGCTTAATCAGAACTGTGCATAAATGAAAAAAAATAGGCTTACATTGAGAAATGATTCAAATATCTCTACTCAAGTACAAGAACTAAACTATCCTGGACACATCTAAAGCTTGTCCATTGTGGGAATGGATCCAAAGATGTTTCTCTTTTATTTTACCATGCCAAGATTGAGGGTCTAAGGACAGGGGATGTCCTGGGACAGTCCTTTTGTTTGACTATTGCTTGTTTGTTTACTTGCTTGCTTCTGTGGCAATTCTGTTGATAAGGGGTTGGTGAAGATTGAATTGTTCCTTTACGATTACATCCTTTAAGCTGTTCTCTTTCTTTCTCTGCATCCTTTTCCCCGACACCAACAAACTTCATGTTCTCTTTCACTACATCCATAACGCCTAATTCAAACTGACTGCGGTATGGATACAGAGCGGGCGCCGCAGGAGCTCCCACAGAAAAAGAAACCACTGAAGTCTGTGCTAGCATTCACACCAGCTGAGGTGCTGTACATGTCCGGATCCGGACGCTGCGGAAGAAATAGGCAATAAGTCTATTTTTTCCCAGTCCACATGGCATCCTATACACACACAGCGTGCAGCTCCGTGAGAGGGGGATTTGCCCAGACCTGTACAGCACATGGACCGCACTCGGTGTGAATGGTAGTCCGGAGGAAGACCGAAAGGAACCTGCTCCACACACATACTGCATTCATGAATAAGGCGTAAATCTCCTCTTTGGTCTTCCTCTAGGCCTCCTACTCTAACCTCAGCATCCTTACCCATATACTGACTATCTCTCCTCTGAACATGTCCAAACCATCTCAATCTGGCCTCTCTATCAACAGTTTTAAGTTTTGCTACCTGGCTCTGCTTCATACCTGTTTCACAGTGCCACTGTCTCTATATTGTATATTGTCTTGTAGACCTTTCATTATACAATTATGATCACTGCAGACGTAGAATTCCTGTCTGTATTTTACTGTTTTAAAATGGCTGAGAAATTATATGCAGCAGATAGAAGCCAGCCTGTCAACTTTACCCACAGGACAGACATGAGTTTCTCCCTTGTCACACTCAGTCCTAGTTTTCCAAGTAGATCATGTCCCAAAATACATCCCACAAAACTTAAAGCCACAGAGTAAAACTTTTACAATTTACAATCAATAACACCTAAACCTTTTCCATTTTCAGCAGATGTCTCCAATCTATAAATACACATGGAGCATGTCCTATTAAATCCTGTTATATGGAGAGGGGCTAAATATTGACCCGATCCTGATTGGAGCAGATTTTTTTTCTCAGCCTTGCTTATTGTTTTTATGACTCTCTGACTTTAACCCCTTTACTGCTTCACTGATTTCACGCAACAAACAATAGCTTTTCAATAATTCAATTTATACCCCGCCGTAAATGGGATTCAAAGGACAAGGCAAATAAACATGGGCGGCTGGAGAACGCCCCGGCAGCCAGAGGACAGAAGAATATTCATTTTACGATTGCCTCACATTCCCATTAAAACGAGGAAGCTACAATTCCAAGCATGTGGTATAAATGTAATATACAGAGTTGAAAGAGACAGATGGTGGAGCGGGAGTCTCATGTGGCAGCGCTGTGCAATGGTACCACGGCTGTTCATGCCAATGTACAAATTCACCCAATGTCTAGAGATCTGATATGTAGCTTTCGGATGTTGAAGTTAGATTCACAATAAGTACTAGTACTTCAAAAGAATATTACTCAAGAGGAAGTAAAAGGACATACTATGGCTATCAATACTACTATCTCCACTACTACTGTAACTTTTAGAGGAGGTAGAGCAGGTTGCCCGCTGTACTGTCCTTGAGCAAGACACTAAACCCACCTTGCCTTGTATGAATTGTGTAAAAGGCTGTAGGTATGTATGGCTGCCACATCTCCATTAGGTAGTTAAGTAGTTTACATCCACCAGTGTGTGTGAACTGCCTTCCAAGATTATTATCAATACTTTTACTACTACTGCCACCGTTACCACTTACCTTTGTCACTGAGGTCAAAATATTTTACTAACTTTTAATCACTTGAGTAAAATGAACTATTTCTCTAATAAAATATTAACATATGCAAGTACATTTACTTCAGTATTTACTTTTGATTACCAATTTACCGATCTAATATTATTATAATACACATTCCTGTGCAGCTAAAACATCCCAATTCTCATATATGCTCCTTTAGACAGTATGCCAGCGAAACCCATTCATCATGCACTGTTAATGCCAAAACACCCAGAAGTGAAATGTGGAATGGATCTAAGACACAAGCACCGACATAAATTACCAAGCTATTTATTTATCCAGCCTTTCTGTCAATCACTGCAATAATCCCGGCTAACTCATTCAAATTTTGAGAAAATTAAGGCTGCGTTCCCTCCCCATTTTCAATTTGGAAGTGGCAACTATGGCCATGATGAATGTCTGAATAGTCCATCTTCTTCCCCTCATTTCTCCTAACCTTTCCTGACAGCTTAGATATTGCCTACCTGGTAATTTGCTCGACAATAATTGTTACTCTGAGATTTTCCCCCTCACTTCTAACAAGGATTCTTAACACCCTCTGTAGGTGACAAAATGCAATTACAAACACAAGTGCCCCGTCGTGACCGGTCATCAGCAGCTGCCACCTTCTCAATTCCCTCAGCCCTGAACACCTCCAGTAATGAAAAAGTCATATGAACAGATTCACTGCACATTGGCTGTGGATAAAACCATAATTATAAGATATGAAGGTGTTTTATAGGCTAGCAAGTATGGTTAGCATTTTATGACATGCTGCATTGTGCAACCACAAAGAAATTTACCCTGTGAAAAATCCCCATTTAACTTGTGTATCTGGTGTTGAAAATCAAACATTTTATCATTTCAAAGTATAAAAAATTCACAAGGTAACAGAAAAGCAATGTAGATAATCGTATGACAGTAACAGAAGCTTTTCTGAAACTAAAATGATGGTACATAGTAAAGTCTATAGGATGCTCTAACAAATAACCTAATTAGCACTATAATTTACATTTCCACTATTCTGAGGTCCCTGTACCAACTTCTTTTGAGATGTTTGAGAGTTATTACTTTGAATGAAATTGTAACAATTTGTGAATAAAATGTGTTTTTTGGGGAGAGTATTATAAACAATTTGTATCTTTTCTTTCAGTATTTAAATAATCTGCCTCCTTCCAAGATGCATTTCCTTCATATTTATCTGGGCATGACACTGGTGCAAAAAAAGTCATTGCATTCGTTTTTTTATGTAGCATTTGCACATTGCCCCAATTTTACTGCAGATGGATTGTAAAATCCCACAGATCATTATTGCTTTGCAGGCATTGTTATTGATAAGCTGTGTTTTGATGAATGCAGATGTACTGTAGTTGCTGATGGAGCAATCATATTGTTGTGAAAGCCAGGCTCAGGCGAAGAACAGCTGTTGTAGCTCTATCCACTGGGACGCCATGTTTCCTCACTACCCCATGTGCACATGCAGACGCTGCCGTAAATGCTAGCAGCCAGCATCCCCACACCACACTAACAACTCTATGAATTTTATGACACATCACGAGAGTTCTCCCATCTCTGTCCGGCACTAAAACCTTAATTATTGGACTAATTGCTTTGGCTATATTCATCTCGGTGGTAATCCTTGGGTGATTACATTTTCTGTTCAATATCAAACTTATCCCTTAATTAAAAGGATTATTAACCTTTAAAATTGAGCCGCTTCGGGATTAAACCCTCCAACTGTTAGTGTCAGAGGCATTTTTCAACAAAACAAGCTACTAACAAAGTGAAACGTGCATCTCCTCAATCATAATAAGGAGACTCTCTGCTGCTCTAATAGCTCGTAACAGTGCACGTTTTGAAGGAGCTGACTTATAACAACAATTAGCCATCATTCATATCTCTTTCCAATTATGGCCTACAAAATGCTGACATATTACACCATCCGGGCGAACAATCAGTGCAAATAGATGGATAATGATGCATTTCTGACTGGGTAGAAACTCAGTGTGGAAAGATCAAGGTAAGAAATGTCATCGAGTCAATGGTAAAAAACTAATTATGAGACAGTGAGTGAAATGTTCACCTTGGCGAGTCTTCAAGGCCTCGTCGGCAGGTGAGGTCAGAGTTCAAAGTCAGCCTAAGTGAAGTGTGATTGGGAATCATTGGGCGATGGTGAAAAATACGGTTGGGTGTTGGATAATGAAAGGGTGGCTAGATGAAGTGGGGGTGTGATGGTACCGCATTGATCGACATGAGGCCTTGTCAACAATGTGAAAAAACATAGGCCTGTGACTGCAGTATGAATACATACATATAAAAGTGGTGATGCAGTACCACATATCACTAACATGATACTGTAAAATATTGTATAATGTAAATAAACTGTAAATATGTAAAAAATGTTAATATTCTAACCTGTTCAAATCAATGGTTCTAGGGCTGCAACTTTAAAATTTTGCGATTATTTTGCTAACTGATACATCTGTAAATTTTTTTCAGATGAATCGATTAGTAATTGAATATTGAAAGGTGCATAAAAAAGATTGTTTTAAACATGTTACACTAATTGCTTGATTTGAAGATGCACGCACTTGACAAACTGAACCGTGCTGAAAGTGGAAGTGCAATATTGTTTCATAAAAGCGATCTGGCATGATGGCTTTAAACAACAACATTTTGGTTATACTTTGCTTTGTTAGGATGGAAAAAAAATTGCAGTGTACCAGAGTACTGTCGTACCCAACAGCAAGGTGTATATCAGCGAAACAGCCCCATACGTCTGCCACAACTGCTATGGCACCAACGGGCATCTTAATCAGACATTGTGTGATTTCTAAGCATTCTAACAAGCAATGAAGAGGCCTCGCCCCCAAACTATGACAAATTCTTCTTTCAGTCTATAGGGGGTAATTAGGCGTTCCAGGTGTTTTCAAGTATGTGCAAGTTAGAGGCTGTCAAATATACCTGGCTTCCCAAATTCAATCCAAAATGGCCAAATTCCTGTTTGTTGTATAATAATATTTTATATTGGGTACAATGTGTATCACTGTATCATGACATGTAAATGTCTAGAAAAGTTGAAAAAGATCCACCAAAAACATTTGAGATATTGCGTTCACAGTTTTAGGTCATCAATTAATTAATTAATTACTTAATTAATATTCATCGTAGAAGAACCAAAATCAATCGATTTTGGCGTCTTTATGATGTGTAAAATTTGAAACTGATCCAGCAATTTTTTGAGTTATTGCGTTCACATGTAGGCTCTGCGGACGCACGTGCGGCCAGGTCGCCATTGTAAATGTGAATTGGTTCTCAATTGGCTTACCTGGTTAAATAAAGAATAGCAATTTATTTTATTTTTTAAATGCGGATGGAGGTGATTCCATAATATGGCCAAAACTCTAGTTTCACCGATATAATATGTTATTAGACAGTCTATAGCAGTGTTTCTCAAACTTTCCACACCAAATACCACCAAATATTTGGTGTCCCAAATACCACCTAGAACTAACCCACACTCGAGCCAAGACTAAACCATGTTTAAATAATGTCTAAACAAGTGACAAACATAAACCATAACTTAGAAAACAGGTCCAAATACCACCAGTGTTACCAGTATCACAATTTGAGAACCAATGGCCTATAGCACTGGTGGTCATACAATGCAGCCCCAATTGGACAGATCAATACTTGTCTTCATCACAACTATTAGGCATTAATGAGGCGAACATGAACCATTAATGAAAAAAAACGTTGAACTCCCAAAGCTGAGCAGAGCCATTTGAATCAAGAGCTGTTTGCCCATGCCGGAGCCACGCTGCATTATCCAGAGCAAGTCTTCATTTGAATGTCCTAATTAGTTAATTAGTTGGTGGTTAAGGATGATATGAGCGTCTCATCAATCTCTCTATCTCTAAAAATAAACAGTGTGGGGCCAGCGGCGGTGAGTCATTAGAATACTGATGACTGTGGGAAGTGTCTGGGAGGATGAGAGGTCTGCCTGGTGACACTCTATATTTCCCCAAAGCTCCAGACCCCATAAAGAAGACTAAAAGCCGAGCTGTAAGCATTGTATGGATGACAAGCCAAGCATGACATAATGAGTTTACAGAAACTCACTCAAGAGCTCAATTACTGATTTTTCATGCGTAGCTTTTGCCATCTATTTACTTGTTTAGCACTGATGGGAGGAGAAGATGAGAATTAGACACGAGAGCAAAAAGTTGAAATGACTTTTTTTCAACAGGCTTTGCTAATAACTGACTTTGTTGGAGGAGGTTGTTCGTACCCTCTAACCTCTTTAGTCGTCATGTGGACTTTTAACAATTACTTTGAGCAAAGTAGCAGCGGCGAGGACACTGTGTTTCTGCAGGAACAAGCGAAGGATTGGGGAGATGAGGAGGAGAGGATAGGTTAAAAATAGTTAGCATATGGCAGCGTATGATTGAGTTTCCAGGGCTCGGAAAAATTCCCTCTAATTATTCAACACTATCCCTCTGTCATCTTTGCCTATATGCATTCCTTTGTGCGGAAGAACAAGTGACTTTCAACTAATATACATAATTCTGCTACTTAATTGGCACAGATCGGGTGAAAGTGGGCTAGGAAAACTCCTCAGGGACTAATAGGGGCACATATCATTGGCTCTATCAGAACAGTAGTCCCATAGGTGATAGAAGTCAGCAAATATTTCATGAGCTTGTACTATCAAAGCGGCCTCACCTCTGGAGTCCTGTGCACTATCCCGGCAAAGGAACACTTCCAAAAACACTTGCGCTGGCACGTGTATTTATAGCCGGTGGGCAGATGACTGATGCTAATGCAGTGGAAATTATGCAGTGCACTATTGCTGTCATAACAATATGTTAGACTTAAACAGGAAGGTTAACTAAACTAGTCATTTAAGTTATAAGTGGGCCAGCGGCGTATGTCGGCTTGCACGAATATAGATTACGCTTTGTGTTGCATTATATACAACAACATAGACGCTGGATTTAGCCCGGTGTTGATATAAATAATAGGGTGTTACAGAGAAATTTGCTCCAGGGCTAAATATGGGATTTAATAATGACTACTGAACAAGATTTAAAGGTTATTCGAAGCAGTAGGTGGATGTGAAAATGGAACAAGCTGAAAGTCGACAGCAACAAGAAAATGTAGAGTATGTAGATAAGGACTGTGCTTATATATAACATATGTGCACATTTTGGATTTGCATATACAGTACAGCGAGAAGTGTTCTTTGGGGAGCAATAATATGTAACTGATTTTTAATACATGCATACTGCTGTTTGTTTGTTTGGCACCTCAACAGATTGTAGCTGCACATAATAATTGTGCTTAATGCTTAGGCAATGTTGTGAAATTATACATTATCACTTGATTTAATGTAAAAAGGTTGCCAAAACTAGAAGCACCCAGAGAGCTTGGGCGTTAAAGCAGTCACATCTCGCAACAATAAAGCTATTGTGCCTAGACCTAAAGTCAAACAGGAGATTTTTAAGTTTAGGGGTAAAATCTCTGACCACTGAGCCACTATACCCTTATCCAATCCACTAACCCACTAAATCATTTGTTCCTTTACTGACTCCTTCAAGCTGAAATTATACCCTTCTGATGTACCCCACCAATACCAAAAAACTAAATTATGCCTGTTTAGACAATGTTGGAAAATATACATGTAAACTGTAAACTCCTTGTTGTCGTATATTGACGAAACAGCCCCATACCACAAATGATATGGCACCAACGGGTGCCTTAATCAGACATTGTTTGTGTGATTTCTAAAGGTTTTTATATTTATTGTTAACGAGAAATTAAAACCCCACCCCCAAACCATGACAAACATGGGAAGGGTCTATTTGAATTTTTTGGTTTGTCTGGATGTTTGTGAAGAATATTTTTGCACAATTTTGTTAATTTCCTTATTTCCGTCTATAGAGGTAACTGCCATCATATTGGTCAGATTGTTCAGGGGCAGGAGGGTGATTGGGTGTTTCAATCCAAACTGGCCGACTTCCTGTTTGTTATAGGGTGGGGTCATAATAATATTTTATGTTGAGTACAATGTGGAGAACCACTGTACCAAGTGTCATTGCTCTCTGCCAAAGAGTCCCATAGTGAAAACATGGGGGCGCTATTAAGTCATTCATTATTCAACCTCTGTAATTTGTCTATGTACATTAAATATACACTAGCCGGGATCACTGTGCCAAAATTCATGCAATTTTGTTGATTTCCGCAGGATTATTGGCTCAATTAAAGTGCTTCAGGGCATTAATTAGTTAATTAATTGTCATTAATCGTAGAAGAACCAAACTCAATCTAGTTCAGCGTCTTCATGATATGTAAAGTTGAAAAAGATCTGTCAAAAACCTTTTGCGTTATTGCATATTTTAAGGCCAGTATTTAATTAATTACTTAATTATTATTCATCGTAGAAGTACCAAAATCAATCCAGTTCAGCATCTTTAAGATATGTACCTGTGTGTAAAACTGATCTGACAACTTGTTCTTGAGTAATGAAGTTCATACGTAGGATCTGTGGACACGCATGTGGACGTGCATGTGGACGCGCATGTGGACACGGATGTGGACGCGCATGTGGACTGATCTGACAACTTGTTCTTGAGTAATGAAGTTCATACGTAGGATCTGTGGACACGCATGTGGACGTGCATGTGGACGCACATGTGGACACGCATGTGGACGCGCATGTGGACACGGATGTGGACGCGCATGTGGACGCGCATGTGGACGCGCATGTGGACGCCGATGGAGGTGACTCCAGTGGGCAATATAATTACCACATGGCAACAAACATGCCACAAGATAAGAATTTAAATACTTATAAATTTGCTGCATATCCAGTCAAAAGATTGTACACAATAAATGCAATTTATATCTTGTGTAGTACTTTCTTTGATTAACAGGAAGCTGAGAAAAATGCAGACGGCTTTTAACGTACAAAGAAAAAAAAGGTTTGTGATGCTTAGAAATACACACAATATTCAATGGCCCTATGCTTTTCTGTAATGTACAACAATATTATATTTTCCTACAAATACTGTTACTCATCACCACATTAAAACATACACTATATCAAAACAAATAGTGACCACTAAAAGGAATCAATTTTTGACATTTCACCTCTATCTACCCAGAGTTCACTGACCTTGGTGTTAAAATTTATGGCTACATATGGCCTCAATCAAAGTGTTTGTCAGCGACGCATTCTGTTGAAAGTTTTAGTGTAACACATCGCCGATCATGACATGTATGGATTTGTACGGGCCCTTGAGCCGGCCTCCTATAGCTCATGTCATTCACACTGGATAAATATCTGGGCCGGCCCATGTAATAACATGGGAGGAGATTTGTGGATCAGACCCCCATTTCTAATCTTAGATCTATTAAAGCGCTTCTGAATGAATCATCAAAGCTATTGATGTCACTGTGGGCTTGTTAGCTGGATCTCCGAGTCAATAACCATTTCTGTTAGAGTTTGTAGGAGTGGCCACATTAACCTTATATAAGGAACAGGAATATAGCCTATTAAATGTATATATACTCAATGTACTGTGCAACGGTGGGCATGTGTTATAATGATGACATTTCAGAATTATGTTTTTTCAACACATTTTTTAGAGATTAGATTAAAATGTGTAAAGATTGATGTACACTTATAGGGTGTGGCTGATTCAGTCAAAATACAAATTTTAAAGTTAATTGTCATCCTACTCTGTGGAAGCAGCAAGATGATAATCAAATAATTAGTTGTGTGGGTTTCAATGCGGTAAGTTTATGGATCGATTTGCTTAAACAAAGCATATATATTTTATCTTAGTTTGTTAAATTGAATTTACACAATTTTGAAGATTAACCTAAATTGCATTTGTCTTGAGTATAAAATAGTATTTAATATTAATAGTAATTTAATATTTAAGGTGAATAAACCTACATAATTAGATACATACAGTACAGACCAAAAGTTTGGACACAGCTTCTCATTCAATGAGTTTCCTTTCTTTTCATGAATATTGACATTGTAGATTCACACTGAAGGCATCAAAACTATGAATTAACACATGTGGAAATATGTGCTTACTACTACTACTACTACTACTACTACTACTACTACTACTACTACTACTACTACTACTACTACTACTACTACTACTGTAC
>JAVQKC010011942.1:0-22936 GCA_036025475.1 Philypnodon macrostomus
GTTGACTCCCTCCACATGAAACCATACAGTCCTATCTCCATTCATTATCCGCACATCTCCAGTGTACCACAGTGTGCAGGGGAGGGCCTCCCACATTGACTGATGAGAACTCAAAACAGCACAAAACAAGGCCCTTATAATATAATTAGAACCAATCTCAAAGCCACACAGCCTCGTCAAGAGCTCCAGGGACAATGGGGTTGAGTGTTCCATCTCTTGTTACTACAGGGACTGAATTAACTGTGTGTGCGTGGGAGTGAAGGAGATAAGAAGGAACAGTTGGTAAAGCAGAACCATTAATGCAGTCTTGTTAAAATGAGCTTCCGAACCACCACTCGAAATGCAGATGTGGACGAGATGTAGGCCAGCGTAGTTAGTTGTGAAGGAAATGTGGGTTTTTGCATGGTCCAAATTTCCAAGTGAAGAAGTTGTTTACCTGAACGTGTTGTGTTTGAAAGGCAAACATTGACAGTGACAAACTGATTCAAAAAGTTGAATGCATTTAAATACTTTAAAGCCTTTCAATATTCGGAAATTGTCCACGCCCCCTAAATATTTGCTCAAAATACAAAAAAAATCCTCCAAATTTTCAAACCTTTTTTTTTTCATTTTTCATATTAAAGACGTAATGTTCAGTTTTTATTAACCCACCAGTCAAGCTTCATCGAGCCTTTGTCAAATGGATACATTCACAATTTGAGTAAAACATACACAATAATGGCAATAACCACTTCACTATCAGAGAGCAAACAGTAGTAATCTAGTGATGCAGATGTAAGACAATATATAACGCTTGCTGGATGTATTTGATAACTGACTAATCTTTCATTAGCACATTGCAAGTCACTTTACTGAATCCATGTAAGCTGATATGCATAAGTCAAGCTAATAAATCAGTTATGTGAGCCTTTCTGATCCCAACATTCATAGTAGCCTGGCCAGCCACGTCTAACCCTTTACCTATTCCATACGAAGATGTTAGTCTGGTCTCTCATTGATTGCTTTCAATTTCAAGGGCCGGTTTATAGTAAAACCAATAAGTAACACCAGAAATGATGCTAAAAAGCCACACATGCATGCACACAGCTTGCAGATAACAAAGAAAGTTGCGTTTGGCAAAGTTTGTTCACTATGAGCAAGGGACCAGACCCCCATAAAAAAGTAGACAGGGCTGGTGTGAAAGGCTACATTCAGCGCAGAATACAAAGTGCAGGGGGAACTAGGAAACTAGCTTTTTGAGTTGGTCCAAACACCAAAAAATTGCTGAGAATGCAAGTAGTTTGTGTAATTGAGGCAAATACAGAGAAGCAGATAAACTACAGTATATCTGATCTATAGCGACGTACCCGGGTGAACATTTAAACCTGAATAAATCATGCGCCTGCAGCAGATGGTAAATGTTTGCACAAGTGTCAGCACAAAACTCACAGGACGAGACAAATATGCTAAATCACTGCAACGGATTCTGACTGCAATAACCAACGGGCAATTTACTGAGGCTACCATACCCCTGACATAATAAAAATTGGTTCATTCCATTTCAAAATTCCTTTATAGATTATGTTTGTTTCCAAGTGTTTTTTAGGTTTCTGTTTATGTAAAAGGCTGATGTATTAAGTTCTCTATTGTGTCTTAGTCATCTCATTGACCTGTGCTGGACTGGAGGCTGCATAAATCAGGTAAGTGTTGAATGTATGAATAATAATATGGGTTGAAAGAGCAAGGACACTCTGAAGATATGCATGTCGCAAAAAGAAGTATGTGGACTCTCTTCTATATAGATAAACAGATTAAAGGTGGGCAATGTTCAAAACAATCAACAAGAACATGCATCTTGGAAAGAAGAAAGATTGTCCTTGGTGGGTTTGATTAGCGTCGAAACAGAAAATCAAATTAACCAAGCCAATCCCTTTATGTTTATATTTTCTGAGCTTTTAACAATCTTCTAATGTGGTTTCTACCTCAAACACATACAAAAAGTTGTATTTTGCTTCATTCGGGCCCGTTTGAGTAACAACATTCTGTTGAGGTATAGTCCTGAAAACAGACAGACCCTATAAGTGATGTCATACTTTGGGGCAAACCACAAAGTGCTCTTGCCTGCTCTTGCACTGTCAACAAACGTACCCAGAGAATCATTGTTTGCTACCACCATTTAACAACGTATCTTTTATGTATGAGAATATGTGTGTTCAGCTGTGAGGGTGTCAAGGCTTGGTTTATATCCCAGAAGAAAAAAGTGGTTGGCACAAATGTTTGCTCCTGTCTTGAAACAGGGACAGGTGAGACGGGTGTTATTGACTCCAAGTGGGAGCTCCACAAAACAGCTTGTATTAGATAAATATTCTGAGGTAACCTAAATATATCCAAAATAGACTGTGAAAAAGAAGCATAATATAGGACATTTAACTTTGGATAAAAGCAGACCCAGTTCAAGTCTGGGGCAAGCAAACAGGAGAAAAGCCAATCCCATGCACTATCTATGTGGCAGGTACAACTGAATATTTGTTTTTTGTTTCGTTTCATTCTTTAGGTTGTTTTACAGTATATATTTTTTCTTATTTCAAGCTAAATTACCACAGGCAGATCATTTTGCTTAAAGAATAACTAAACCCTGGAGCAAAATGAACACCCTTCAGGTTAAACACTGGCTACTGCAGTTGCAAGTCACAGTGGTAAAAAAAAAAATATAAACTGTCAGAATTAAATGAAAACAATTGAAATCATCTGCGCCGAGTAAGTGAATAAATCTAAATGTCTAAACCACTTAAATCAGCTGCCCCATAAATGTGTCAAATCAAAACTGCCATCTGTGGCTTAGATTGACGAGCTTGTCCCACATTAACCTAAAGATTGGTGGTTCAATTCCCACTTTTCCTTGGGAAAGACACCACTAGTGTTTGTTTGTTTGTTTGTTTGTTTGCTGTAAAGTCTTTCTGTCAATCTGTCCCAGGGCATTTGTGACAGATTGTGACAGAAGGTAACTATCCCATTGTGTGGACCAGGCATTCCCGAAGTCAAGGGTGCTGAGGCCCCCTTCAATATCCGAAAATTGTCCGTGCCCCCCTCACCCCCCCATCCTAAATATAGAAAACCTAGTCACTTACTTCATTAGAATTTCAATTACATTACAAAAACATTGAAAACAACACACTCTACTAACTATAAATTACCTGAAGTGATTTCTGATTGGATATGATATAATTATCTACATATAAGACTTGATTTAGAGGCTTTGGGGGGCCCCCTGCAGGACCTTCGCAGACCCCTAGGGGGCCCTGAACCCCAGTTTGGGAAACATGGGTGTAGGCAATATAAATCAAAGTAATTATTATTAGTCATTACCTGAAAATAAAACTTGCATATCCTCAAAAGCACAACTCTTGAATTGAAGATGTTTGTGATTCGGCTGCTATAGAAAAACACAATTGGCCAAAAGTTTGCAGACAGCTATTTGCACTAAAGTCCCGTCTTCATTTAAGGATCTATAGAAGGCTCCTTTTCACTTGTTCCATTGTAAACACATTTTCTTTGAGACCATTATAGACTGAACAAAGCCTTTCCTCCTAAACCTTGGCAGCTGAACATTTGGGCTATTATTCACACTGCTCTTATTCATCAAACAAAAGAGAATGAACGTCTCAGGAGCTGAAAGTATAATTGAATCAGACAGGAGCACATTATAAGGCTTTCTTTTAGCTCTTCTCAGAAATGAATTAGAACGAGAATAGCTCTTTAAGGGGTTTGGAACAATGGATGAAAAACACCAACAATTCTCAATTAATACATGATTTAGTTGGATCCTCTTATTAGAAGCAGCTCGTTTTGGGTGTGAAAAGGCCGATGACCATAGCTTGTATTTGTGACAGGACTATAAAACCTATGTGTAATTCGACGTGGTTGGCTAGTATCTGCTAATATGCTACATTCACTAAGCTGAATTAAAATATAAGAGAGGGATCACTATGCAATTTGATCGCTTTTTGTGAACCTGACAGGCATGTAGTAGTTGGATTCCTGCTCTAACCAATTTATGCAGCTGTTGTGTACTTGGGCACTTCAGCCGCCTTGCTTATTTGTGTACGCGTGTACACTGGAGGCTGGGAATGCTGTAGGTGGCTGCCACATCTGTGTCTGTCTGCTTCAGGGCTATGTACTTTGAAAACCGTGAAAATCACCATAAAATGGAAGCCATTATTCATTATTATTATATATACAGTTGCAAGAATAAGTATGTGAACCCTTTGGCATTACTGGGATTTCAGCATAAACTGGTCATAAATGATGTTCACATCAATAGACAAACAGTCTGCTTAAACTAATACCGCACACAAATCATATGTGTTCCTGTTTTTATGGAACACAACATGTAAACATTCACAGTGCAGGGTGGAAAAATTATGTGAACCTTTGGATTTAATAACTGGTTGACCCTCCTTTGGCAGCAATAACCTCAACTAAACATTTCCTGTAGTTCAGAATTCTGGACCATTCCTCTTTACAAAACTCTTTCAGTGCAGCAATATTTTTTTGGGATGTCTGGTGTGAAGGGCTCTCTTGAGGTCATGCCACAGCATCTCAATCGGGTTGAGGTCAAGACTCTGACTGGGCACCTCCAGAAGGTGTATTTTTTTCTGTTGAAGCCATTCTGTTGTTGATTTACTTCTATGCTTTGGGTCGTTGTCCTGTTGCATCACCCATCCTCTGTTGAGCTTTTCCTACAAAATGTCTTGATGAAGCCCCAAACCATGATGGCCCTCCTCCATATTTCACAGTTGGGATGAGGTGTTGATGTTGAAAAGAGCACCTTGATGTTCCACAATGAAAACAAAATTAAGTCCTTTGGCAGGAATATAGAAAATAACGTTCTTTTGAAGCACACATATGTACATACATCATTTGTGGAAGGGACTATACTACACTTAAAAACACGTAAATTGTGGCCAGTAAAATCTTTAGGTGGCTAGTAATTTTTGAAGTATACTTTCTACTCTAGCCAATGAGCAAAGAAATTAACGCCAAGCCCTGAAAATGAACTCTTGCATAAACATTTTTTTAGCTGTGACATTCTGGTGTTTGTAAGTATGGACCTTACCTGAGATGTTGGTAGTAATCTCGGTGAGAGCGGTCTGTCCGAAACCCTTGGTGGTCCTGGCTCTCACAGACACCAGGTAGGTGGTTCCAGGGTGGAGTCCAGAGAACATGTGGTAGGTCTCGTTACGCAGTTTAGACACAGTTCTCCGAGGTCCTGGAACGTTTATGCCCGGGTCAGATGACTCAATGCTCTGGTAACTGATCTGTAAACAGATGGAGAAACAAGTTATTATTGTTGTGAGTGATTGTAACTAATGGATAGTTTATTTGCATGGCATACACAAAGCCACTGACAACCAATTCACTTTTAAATTCATTGGAAAGAGTCGTCAATTCTTTTTGGAAACAACCTTCTTTCTTACTTCTCATTTTATATTTCAACTTTCCTTCTTTTTTTTCAATTCAATTATTTTAAAAAGAGCCCAGATGTGTACATTTTAATAAAAGAAATGGTGGCTAAAGAAGGCAGTTAACCTGGCAAAAGCCAAATTGACGAGTGTAGATCTAAACATTATCGATCTAGGATGGCTCCAGTAGAAAATATTTAGAAAGAAAAGGGAGGTGATTGGCTGAAGCACCAAACAACGGCTAATATGACATAGCCGAACAAAGAACTGCTAAATTAGTCAATTTATCATTTAATACATGTTGCTAATAAATTGACAAGTTGAACCATTCAGCGGGATCGGTACAAAATGGATATTTGTGAGTTTGTAAAACTATAAATCTCACGAAAATCCAGTTTACAGCGCAAGGTTCCTCAAATCAAAGATTGATTCATTTATTATCTTTTAGCATCTTATTAGCAACAGTCTTAACTCATACAGTGGTCCATTACCCAGCATCTGATTGAACTCGGGAGGACATTATATTGAAAGTCTGTCAGAGAAGCTTCTCTGCATTAATCCGGTGACTGGTGCCTCATTCATCTGTATGTATTTAGACACTGATAATGCCTGACACTGATAGTGCCACAAGAGCCTTCTCAACACTACAACAGATGGCCTGCTTCCACACAGTCTACATATTAGCATGTGGAGAGAAAGCTGAGATCATTGTAATACTTCTCTAGTTGTCATTTGTGAACACACTGACAGTTGACACTAAACCAGGAGTTTGCATGTTCTCCTTGTGTGGGTGGGTTTTCCCTGAGCACTCTGAATTAAGGAGGACATTTGGACACAGCAATAGATTACATATAAAGTTATTTAGACTGGAATCTTCTTTTAGGTCAACCTTTAGGTGCCACAGCTGGTCCACGGGCCACACTTCCTGCATTCCATTGTCCTGCACTCCAACTCCCAACATCCATGGTCTAGCGCCTCCCCCACACCAGCACAACTAGGAGCCCAAAGGAAAATCTGATGTAAGCGGAGGTTTACAGAAGATGACGGTTATGAATGAGGGCTGGCGAGCGCTGGTTGTTTTTATTGTTTGATGAATGTTTGGACACAGCTCAGGAAATCAAAAGTGGCCACACATGGAGGAACTGTCCATTCTTTACTCTGTCTAAAGCTGCTTTACATTAACTTCTATCATTTTTGGGTTTTTTGAAGTTTGAGGGTGACCTGGCAGTGTGGAGTAAACTTTTTCATTCTTTTCACTGGAGCTTATCCCAGTAACTATGAACCTTGCATTGACTTGTTAGTCGCATTGCTGACAGAGAGACATTCACAGTCAAACAACTATTGACTCTCGCATTCAGCACTTTAGATTCACCAGTACACCTTTCAATGCATTTAAACAATGGATGGCTATCAGCTGGAGTACAAAAAGAAACTCTCTCACTGAACCACAAGGAGAACATGCAGACTCTACTCAGAGATACTATACTTGGCAAAGAATCATAGTCGTTTTGAACCAAACTTGAGAAGTTTTAAGGTGACCTGGAACAGTGGATTCAACTGCCCAGTATTTTTGTGAGGCCCACTTTCTACAACATCCAAAAATGAAAACTAATACCCCAGAAACTATGGGCTGTAGGTGGGGTATACCCTGATCAGTGGCTTGTTAGTTGCAGTGCTGGCATTCACACAGATCAAAATAGTACTGCATCAGTTTTATATAGCACATTTCTGGACACTCAAAGATGCTTCACAATCACACCTTGGTGGTAGTAAGCTAATTGTATCCACAGCTGCCCTCGGACAGTCTGATGGAAGTCACACAAATCTATACGCTTGCATGTTTTTAGCTTCATTTTGGGCTGCTAAGAAAATGTACATAAATAAATCTAAAAACACATCTGTCTCCCTCCATAGCCGCAGTATATTCCATCTATAAGGCCCTTCTATCAATCTCCATTTGAAATAACTGAAATGCAATATGGCTGTCCGGAGACTTCCAATGAGATTCTTGTGTAGAAATCCATTTAGAATCAGATTTCAAACATCGCACAGATACAGCTTAGATCTGATTAGAATTTCCTCAAATGTGATTTATTTATTATGGCTTTTCTTTTTCCGTCCAGACGCACTTCAGTCAATACAATCTGGTTATGTGGAGAAGACAGCTGGGCGGGTATCTGATGGAAGGCTCAGCTAAATTTATGATCTAAGACAACAAACACATGGATGAAGAACACACTGAAAATCTCTGATATTGTCTTTATTATTTGAGAGCAGAAGGCATGAAACACAAGAACTTAAAAGAGCATCATCATGACGCAGAATGGTTTATTCACTTTGAAACACAATACTGACTTTTTCTGTTAAGGCATGTATCTCTTGGTAGTAAATTCAATCTTAAAGTGCCATTTTCATGATTGACAATAGACTGCTCTTGCTGGGCTGCTGTAGGTGAAGGCAAAGAATGACACTAAATAATTAGCTTCTTTCCGCTTCTGTTCTTTGGACGTCACATTTGGAAAGCACAGTTCCGACAACTCCATTGGTGATAATGGGCCAGTTTTTAAACAGCACTGTATTCTCTCAATAGTTACAGAAAGCCGTCCAAGCTAAAAGTGCCATTCAAATAATTGAGAATTGTGATAAGGTGGAACTATTTGAAGCTGCATCATTCAAATTTTTTCGACCTCCATTGGCACAACACTTTTATCACTGTGGCTCTGGAGCTACCCAATGCAACTCCTATTTTGATTTACTATAATAATAATAATAATGTTTGTAAAGTGCTTTACATTTCAGTAAGTTAATATTATTTTTATGTTATTATTATTTACTCCCCAGTCACAGAATAGCTTCTCTGACACACTGCAACAGCAATCAGTCTTTCAGGCAAGGTGGATGACATTCCGATTAGTGAAACTGCTCAACCACCTGAGTCAGTGCAAAGCATCCCAACTCTGCTATAAATCTTATCTGTTTGAGTCTGTGCAGCAGCAGGTCAGATGTTGTGGACAGAGGAGCTCATCTGTATGGACCAGGGTTCACTCACCAATCATCCTCCGTCTCATCCTTCACTACAACACTTTGACTTCCAGAAACAATCTCTCAGAATGATACAGAATGTGTCGAGCCATAGAGGCCTTTTAACAGACAAACGCTGTAAAGCCCTGTGGCCTACGCTCGATATTGGGCCATCAGTAACGAATTAGAAACAGTTAAAGTTACTCCTTGTGGAGGCATCTAAAAAAGGCACCACTATTTTGCCAAGATCGATTGCCATACCAATATTTTGTTAACATGTTTGGAAAGGCTATGTTTCCAATGTTTTCATATTGAGGAAAGGAAAAAATCATCATAGAACTGGCCTAATTGGATTTCAATCTCTATTTATTATATATTATCAGGTCAGTAGTTCTGGTCTAAACCAGTTTGAACCTATAGGTCAAAACTAAGACTAAACTAGGCCAACGCTGTCGTCCCCGACATCAAGGTGTATATCGGCAAAACAGCCCCATATGTCGGCACCTTAATCAGACATTATGTGATTTTTAAGGGTTTTTATATTGTTAACAAGCAAATAAGAGGCCCCACCCCCAAACCATGACAAACATGGGAAAGGTCTATTTGAGTTTTTTGATTTGTCTGGATGTTTGTGAAGAATATTTTTGCCAAATGTTTTACATTTCCCTAAAACTAAATTCTTCTGTTCTTCTTGTTGTAGGGTGGGGTCATAATAATATTTTATGTTGGGTACACTGTGGAGAATCACTGTACCAAGTTTCATTGCTCTCTGCCAAAGTAAGTGTGTCCAAATTGATACAGTTCATTGTCTTTATGGTATGCACCTGTGTGTAAATATTGAAACTGATCCGGCAATTCATTTTTGAGTTATCGCGTTCACAGCTAGGATCTGCGGACGCGGATGCGCACGGACGTGATTCCATAATAGTTGTTTTGCCGATATAATAATAAATGTTCTATTGCCATTCTATGTTCAAAAATGTGAAAAACCTAAAGACTCAATACAGTGCCTTGCCCCAACCATGGTTTATTACCAATCTTTCATGTACATTTTATAAACAGTATAAGTCATGTTGATAATTGACAAACTAGCTCCAAAAATAATTTGAGACATGTGTTTCAGATTGAAATGCCAAAATGTACATTCACAGAAATAACCTTTCTAGCAATGTCTATCCAGCACATTACCACTTTTACAAAATAAAATGATCTTGTGTATTTAAGTGCCTTATTAATGCATAAACCTTTCACCAGCATTTTTGTAAGACCTCTATTTAAAGCTTTGTTAGTAATGCAGCATACACATCTGAACATACTGCAGATTTATATTAGTTAATTTATAGATTTAAACCATGTCTTTTATCCCAACATTAATATAAGTATCAGAAGACAGGGTAAAAATAACAATACAATATATTAGCCATTTAGATCTCTATTCTATATTGTACATGCAGTTTACCAGCAGGGATGAGTAAAGTGCTGCCACAACAACAGTCTGGTAAAGAGGTACCGAGCTAAAGGAAGACTTTGAAGAATAAGGTGCACATGTATTTGTTGGTATATTGTCTGAGGTTTAGTTGATACAGTCCATGATGTGGATCTGCAGGGAGTCCAGGTCAGGCAAGATCTCATTACATTTGGGACAAGCAAATTCAGGGATGTTCACCTGCTGCTGCTGCCAGTCGGCTCCTGTGACAAAAATATTGAATACATCAAGAATCAATCATTCGAGCCATGTATTGTGGGGTACCCTGTGAATCCCAGCACATGTAAATTGTACATTGGGTGGTGGGGGGGGTGGTCGTGTCTTAATTAATCTTTGAATTATAAATAATCAGGTTTTACTCAAAACTTGAATTGTTTTTTGCCAAATATTTTTTTTACTTGAGTATTTATTTCTTAACAGTCCCTGCCCACCTCTGGTTCCAGAAGTGAATGTCCCATTCATTATTACCATTGACTTTTCAATAGAGGCTGATTTGACTTAAAGTACAGACTACTGTTTAATTCTACTTGAGTAATATTATTCTGAAGTACCAGTTGCACTAACTTCAGTACAATTATTAGCTACTCAACCAACCATTTCCCATTCACAAATTGAGTCCTAATATTTAGCAGGCACCAATTTCTCTACCCACGGTCCAAAATGTCTTAATTGCTAAATTTGTGGCTACTCTGTCTTTTTAGCCTTTATCCAAGTAAGTTGCACACATAGTTATTAAAGTTGACCAGTCAAACTAACATTAAGTCAATAGTCTATATTAAAATGCATGTACCTCTTCCAACTATAGATGGTTGATTTCCACCATGTCTTTTCTGCATCGCCGTTAGAGACATCCTAAAAAGCACACACATTTAATACAATCAAAAAATAAAGTGTAAAGCTTAAGAAACAGTGTTTTATTGTGACGTGTGTAAGATACCGTCCAAGTGACTCCATCTCATCCTGGAGTTGACTGTTCTGTATCTTCACGTATTCGAGTTGAGCCAGAAGTCTCTCCTTTTCTTCATGGATCTTTTCTCTAGCCGCTCGCTCTGCATGGAAGTCTGAAGAGTACACCTCAGCCTAAAAAACACATAAAAACTAAATTAAAGTGAGCTTCAGAGGGTCAAAATCCAAACTACAGTACATTAAGATGGTCTTATGTCAAAGTACAGGTCCCTCTAAGGGTCAAAACCACAAACTACAGTACATTAAGATGGTCTTACGTCAAAGTATAGGTCCCTCTAAGGGTCAAAATCTAAACTACAGCACATTAAGAAGGTCTTATGTCAAAGTACAGGTCCCTCTAAGGGTCAAAACTCCAAACTACAGTACATTAAGACGCTCCCCTTTAATCTCCTTCCTGACCCTATAGCAGTGTCTCACACAAACCAGGAAGTATAAGAACAAGCAACAGTCTGGAGTTGGCTTTTAATTCTTTGAATGAAAAAATATGATCGCTGTGAATAAGCTGTGAATTTTGAAATAAAAACATCAGCTCCCTCACATTATTCCTGATAGATTCTAGTTTGGGATATTTGATATATGTGTATCTACCAATGAGAGAGCTCCTGTCCTGTGGAAGCGTGTGATTGGTTAAACAGTTCTTTCCATTGCCCTAAATCCTTATAATACAGAGTGTCTGAATGTGTCTTTTTTTCTTAGATGATTTCTGTTATGCCGTTATGCTATTGGCTGCTCTTGTATTTGTTTGCTTAAATACAAGAGGAAATAAAAATCACCACTACATTAGTCTTGAGGTGTAAAAACTCAAACTACAGTGTTAAAACAAGACAATGTTGAAATGTTGTCTGGGGCAGAAATCCGTGACAATTTGACTTTTGAAATTTCCAAAACTAGTCATAAAATGATCCAAAGGTGTCCGATTTGCATACACACCTGGACTTTAAACAGATTGACCGTCTCCAGCTCATTCTCTTTCTCAAAAATCTCTTTCTTCATTTCATCGATTCGTTCTTGTTTCAACGCTAAGGCCTTTTCAGCAGCATCCAGTTGCTCCTGTAGGTCCTCCACCACCTCCTTCTGCACCAACTGTGACTGAGGAACAGAGGGCAGAAGTAATACACATTTAAGTTTGTGTTAGTTTACTACCATATAGATAACATACTGTGACAAATGGGAAGATAGAACTGATTTCAAAGCAGTAAATAATATGCTTAAAGGGCCAAAGGGAACACATTTTTTCAAACTGAGGGCCAAATTAAGATTTGCCATGTGCCATGACCAGCCCCTAGGCCACACTTTGGTCTATGTTGACTAACTTAAGGAGACACATTGAAATGACAGCATATTGCTAGCTAGGCCATATTTTTGTAAATCAAATCCATATTCAGTAATTGTTGGAGGCATTCAGTGCACTTTGGCTGAAGAATATAGCCCAGCATTTTAATCACAATATGCTCCATGTGCAGATAAGCTGTGTGACCATAGTGGCCCCAAACATTCAGTAACTGTTAACAATGCTTTAAGAACTTATGGCAAAAATCATATGTATCCAGAAGTAATGTACCTCTCTCTTCTTCCTCTCATCTTTCAACACGGTGTAGTCTTCAAACAGCTTGGTATATGCTTCCTTTAACTGCTCAAAGTTAGACCTGGCAACAAAAAGGATCACGGTATGTTTAGGCAGATCAGAAAATAGTATGTATAATTGTATTGTTCTATATAAATACCTCTCCTCTCCAGCCTTCCTCAGCTCCACCAGGCTCTGTGCTTGCATACTGTCCAGCTGCAGCTTCAGACGGTCGTTTTCAGATTGAACCGTCTGCTTCTGAGATACCTCCTCCTTCATCTCCTCGATTTGTGCTTGTTTTAACTTTAAGGTCTTTTCAGCAGTGTCCAGTCTGCTCTGTAGGTCCTCCACCACCTCCTTCTGCACCATCTGAGACTGAGGGACAGAGGATAAGGAGATGTAACGGGTGTTGGTGAGCTCTGGTAAACAACGGAATTCTTTTCATTTAGGTGTATATTATCAAAGAAAACAAGGAGAATCATAACCATTAACCACTTTCTGTACATTTTATCTTTTCCATGTTATATATGCTATAATGTCTTTGTTTGATTTATTCATATGTGTGACCCTTTATGTATCTCTAATTTTGAATGTTGCTGTTTATGTCTGCTGCTGGTACTTTACACCTTCATTCATTCATTTCATTAATTTATTATTTAATTTCAATCAATCAGTGTAGTATAACAGAGATAGCGACAAAGAGAAAAACATATATATCCAATATATAAACACTGGCGCATTTAGAGGAATGTTCATTAATGTGCACTGTCCCTGTTCAAATAAACAAATCAATACAATCATAGTATATTGATAGTGATAGGAATAATGTTTTGTAAAGAGTCAATGAGCTCCATGTTTGTGAAGATCCTGGTATCTATAAGAACCTTTTCAAACATACAGGTCTAAACTTTTGCATCGTAGACATACATCATTTCATTATCATTATCAGCAGAGGTGGGTTATCAGTTCCATTTACTCGTTTTGAGTAATCGTAATTCTATGGGTAGTTTTACTGCAGCATACTTTTTACCACTACTTGAGTAATAGTAATCTTCGTAACTATACTCTTTTTTTTGGTACTCAAGTAAGAGTTAGAATTATTTTACCAACCTCTGAACGTTATCTAGGGTATAGCTTCATGCTGTGTAAAAGTGAGCGTATTTGAAAATGTTGTTTAAAATTATATTTTGTAGGACAAGCTTCGGTCAGACAGCCTTTTCCTTTAAGTGCTGTAAACTCTGGAGTTCACTACCTTTACATTAAACTCACATGATTTTAATATGTTTACCAACAAACTAAAGATATGGATGAAGACAAATCAGAACAGTTCTCATTTATAATTTATTGTTTGTGCTCGATGTTAATTCTCTTTGTTTAATTTTAATTTTGATGACTTATATGATATTTATGTTTTATTAGGATTGACTACTTAGGGATGACTATCCATATTATCCTCATAAAAATTCAGCCTTTAGCCTTAAGCCCAACCAGGGACTGGAGTCTATAAACTCTATATGCAGAACATCAGTTGCTCTCTTTGTACTGGAACTATGTCAATAAACAAACCTTTTTAGGAGTTGGCTCATTTTTTGTTGGTCTGATTCCAACAAAATCAAAATATACTTCGGACATTATATTTAAACAATGTACTAATACTTTGGCAGATACTTATTTGGATGAGTACTTTTTACATTTACATCAATAACAATCTGTGTTGGAGCTGTGCAATCGAATTTCAATTTCAGGTAATTAGTCCTACACTAATATTGAATTGTGTTATACAGCTGAGTATATCATTTATAGCTTCAGCTAATGTTAAAAATGTCAGTTAAGGTGAATAGATAAAAATGTAATAAAATAATATATGTATCTTCACCCTAATCATTTTTCTATAATCGAGCAGCCCTAATCTGTGTCTCGTGGAGTAATTCTAGGATGATGCTAATAAAGTCAATAATGGCCAGGGTTGACAACAGTATGGGGCTCACGTTTGATCTGGAGTATAAAAAGTACCTCTCTTTTCTTGCTCTCCTCTTTCAACTCATTGTACTCTTTATATAGGATGTTGTATGCTTCCTTCAACTGGCCATGGTTACCCCTAACAAGAAAAAGGCCAGATTGTGTTTATCCACATTAAAATCACAAATAGGTCAGTATTGTTGAAGTATTTTTATGTTGTATAAATTCACCTCTCCTGTCCGACCTTCCTCATCTCCACCAGGCTCTGTGCTTGCATACTGTCCAGCTGCAGCTTCAGAAGGTCATGTTTAGATTGAACCGTCTGTTTATCCACCAGCTGGGCCTTCAGAGTGGCCACATCATGCTCCACTTCTCTACATCTGCAGAGAAAATCACGTTTAGCACACTTTATCCATTTGCCTATATATGATTAACAGTGTGCTTGGAGGTGGTTGGACTGTGTTGGATGTGAATGAGTTCTTCATGTTGCCTAATGGCGAAATGATAAAACAGATATCTCTGTCAGTCTGCCCCAGGGCGGATGTGGCTATATAAATTAAATCTATTATTATTATAAACATCCTATTAAATCAAATGAACCCATGCAAGCAAATGTATTTCCGTGTCTATATATTCATCTATTTGGCTGTACCTGTCTTGGAGGTTCTTCTTCATGCCCTCGGCCTCGTCCAGTTTGCTCTGAGCCTGCTGCAGGTCTTTGTACAGAGTCATCACCTGAGATTTCAGATTCTCCACTTCAGAAGTTGCCTACAATATAAAAAACACAACATGTATATTGTTTAGTCTACTTTTAAATGTGTCTACAAATGCATTCTCCTACCTTGGCAGCCTCCTGTTTGGTCTCCTCATTGGTCTGTGTGGACTGCTCTGTGTCACTCTGTCTTCTCTCCAGCTGTTTTAATCTGTTGTATAGATTGTTGTTGTTAATGTTGGTATTGGCATGTTTATCACGTTGTTTGATATACATATATATATATACCCCTTACCCGTGAGAGTGCAGACACAAATAAACAAAGATGCTTTACACATTTTGCCTGTAACCACCTAAGCTGAGGTTTTGAGAAGATTGTTCACTTAAAGAAAGCCTTTCAATGTCCAGCTTGCTTCAAAGTACAGGGCCTACCAAGTCAAACTTAATAGGCTTAAGTCATTACTTGATAGTAGTCTGCAGTAGGTCCTCCTGAAGTCTGTCTGCCCTCTGGGTCTCGTCCCTCAGACTCTGCAGCAGCTGGCTCACAGTCACCTCTTCACTGTCCAGGCGAGACGTGGTCATACTCAGAGTACCAGGGGGGCCTTTACACTGGTCACTCACCCCACCTGCTCCACCATCCTGAGAACAAGACAATACTTACTGAGACACAACAGTTCTGATTGAGTAACACTAAAATATTATATTATAAATATAACATACTATAATAATAGAACATGATTCAGACTCTACTGTATCTAAGTGTGATATTTGAGGTGGACCACCATTTTAGCATACATTTTTGCCTAAGGTTGAATACATAATCTTTTTGAAAACATATATTCACAAAAATCTAATAATTCCAATTTTAACTTAATATACAGTTTTGTGCTACAAAGTTCGGTAAAAAACATTGGTCATCATAAAAGGGATTTATACATTCAAGTTCATTGTCCGAAATCTTCACTAACTTAATCTAAACTAAAAATGTCATGATTAAATTTGGCTTTTAAATATATACATTTTCTAGTTTATGTATTATTTGTTGGTATAATTTCACAGCCCTAATATTTCAATCTGGCTATATAAAGGGACAATTAACATCATGCGAACATTCTAAACATAGCCTGTCTGGACGTTTTAAATGATGAATGCGTTATGGCTCCTCACTGCGATTTTGATGATCTCGATGAAGTCGTCTGAGGTGTGGTCTGCCTTCAGCTGCAGCTCCGAGTTCAGAGCCACCAGGTCGTTCTTCTCGGCCTTAAGTCGGGCCAACTGAGCTCGCAGGGCCTCCACCTCTGAACACTGAATCAACATATATATCGAAATATGATCAGATGTACAATAAAATTACTTACTTTTCCTGTTTGATGATGCCCTGACAAAAGTGTGCCAGCCATACTGCGTATACTGCCCTCTGACCACCACCAATCTCATAATCACATTTATATATATTCATTGTGTGTTGCCCAAGCACACGACGACTTCAGGATTCAAACTGCCAACTCTCCGGTTATAGGAGGTTATAGGACTACCACTGAGTCACTGCTGCCCCATATACTCTCTAAATTATATATATTTTTTCTTTATAATAATAACAATGATATCCAATGAGTTTGATTCCCACCTGCCCTGCGACTCCCTGAGTCTTCAGTTTCTTAAGATCCTTGATTTCATTTGTTAAAGTCTCGATCCGGACTTTGGCCTCGGTCAGTTTGGCCTCCAGGAAGTCCCTCTCCTCCTTCTGTTTCTCCTTCCAGGCCGACAGACCTTCAAAACGCTCCTTCATCGACACATTGGTCTGACGCAGGGCCTCTGTAATGCAAGAGTTTATCAGCATTTTTATTTATAGGTTTATATTAGATGGTAACCACTAAATACCTAATACAGTTACGCTCTTCTAAGCGGCTACTGTTTAATGTTCCCAGAGGAACTACTCAGCACCTTGGGGATGGAATAATCTCCAGAAAGAGCTTAAACTAGAAACACTAATATAAATATAACATACATTAATTTAAAGCTTCCATAAAGAATGTGCTGATGGAGACATGTGCTTGTTTGTTTTTATGACGATGTATTTGTCATTTTATTATGAAAATGTGAATTGTTGTAATACGTATGCACTTGTTCTGTGTTTTGGCTGCTACCTTGGCCAGGTCTCTCTTGAAAAAGAGATTTTGAATCTCAATGGGACCTCCTGGTTAAATAAAGGTTAAATAAAAAAATAATAAGAAAAATAAATAAATAATAGGTATAGACAGAATTAAATACAATGCTTTATGTCACAAAGCAAGAGTTGTTTCAGTATAAACAATTTAAAAAATCTTTGCATATTCAGAGGGGAGACCAAACTACCTCCCCAGCGTTTTGGGAAACACAGTTGCCGTGAAGATGGGAATCCATAAACGGAAACACGTTGTTGTCTAAACGGGCCCTTAGCTTAAACAAGGGCCGTATTAAAACCATTGCATTATAGACCCTTTAAAATGTTTGTCATATGGAATGTTCAAAATTCTGGAATAAAGGCGACTGGAGCAAAAGTGAATTCACTTAGTGATAGAATAATTCTGAACATACAATAAAAAATCTATTGTGGTCGTCAAAATTTCTGTAAGGAAATTCTGCCTCTAGCCAAAACTACTAATGTGTACATTAAATAAACAAACAATGTGAGGTACAGTCCCTAATGTTTCCTAACCAGGCTCTATATATTTTTTGGCTAATAGTAATAGCATTGAAAATGTATTGCCTCCAGTTGCTTCAATTCTGGAATTTAGAACTTTCTGTTTACAGACTTTGAAAGGGTCTTTTGCAAATATATTTAGATTTTGCTGGTACTACGCTTTTTTGCAATTCCATTACAATGATAGTAATGTTCCGATATAGAACAGATTCAGAATCTCATAATATCTATACGTCGATGTTGCAGCCTTGATAACTTTGTTTAGCATTACTCCTGCCATTACCCACCTTTAAGGTCCCTGTTCTCTTGTATGAGGATGTTCATCTGCTGCAGAGTGTCCTCCAGGGGGCCTGTCTGACCGGGGGGACAGGATATGTCTCCATTCATCACTGGACCACCGGACGCCATGATGCTACTGACAAAAAAAAAAAAATCACAGGGTTAATGATCATTTATGTCCAATATATAATTTTAAGCATAGGGCTGCACAATATTCATCTAAATTATTATTGTTGTTGTCAAAATCTACAAATGTAAAACTCTAAACATATAACACCATGGTCTTTTATCAGATATAGATTTGCACTGACAAAATACTTCAATACCATTAAATAAACTGTTGAGACTATAAATAGATGTAAAAGTCCAATTTGGGAGTTACTTTGACCTTGTTTGAGTCCTTGTCAAGTCTGATTTTGGAGCAGTTGTAGTAAATAAAATGAACTAGTTCTGCTTTATTGAACTTGCAACAAAATATGAACAATAATTATTGAATAAGGAATATCGAATGTGTTTCTCACAGCCCAAGTTCAGAGCTCCTTTGTGCAAAGAACTGGTACCAAACAACATTGCATACATTTCACTACTACAGTTATGAATATATCCACCCCAGTATGTGTGTATTACGTTTTCATATCCTACTATTTATTTACAAAAGGAAGATGAGTTGTTTTGCATTTGGTTTTAAAGTATTTCTGGATTATTTATCAAGATCAACAATCCCCCAAAAAACACTCAGACTTGGCACAAAGCACTTCAGCTAAAACTATTTTGTAAATGTGGTTCTACTTGAGCCCTTTGAGCGGATTTATTGCGTACAGTAAACAGTTGTCTGCACACTCCCAGTTTGTAGAATCATATAATAAAAATAAACTTAAATCCCCTTCACTCATTGCCGTTTCACCCTTCTGTGTCCATGGCTATTACTCAAACACATTGCTGCTGATTTAGCAATAATGAGTCATTCTTCCAGTTTGCATTAGGCAGGCTGTAAACTGAATTATCTCGTCACATGACAAATAAGATGAGATAGCAAGAAAACAACTTGACATATGATGTACTTTCCCTAAAGGCACAGGCCAGTATTATGACGTAACAGGTGTGGCAATGTGCACATACAGGATTTTTGTTACATGTTGTTGCATATGGGACCATTTTGGAAAAATAAGAATTGATTTTGCATAGTTTTTTCTTCTTTAGGTGGCTGTTGTTAATTTCTTGTACCACATTAGATTTTATAACCACATTTACTACTCAAAAACACTCCAATAGAGCCCGCTGTACCAGGATTTGAGTATGCTCTTATCAAGAAATAAATGAAAAGCAATTTCCTTTATGTACAACAGAGGACACTAATGTATTTACTTTAGACGGTAAATGTTTGGGGGCATAGGATGGTTCCCTCTAAAGTGCTGCTCCTGTCTGCTTTTCCAAATTGGTAATACAATGAGCGGTACCAGGAAATACATCAATGAGCTGTACATGTACGTGATCATTTATAATATATCAAAACATTCATAATCATTTATAATCTATTTTCACTTTCGATTTCTTCAACTGGGCCTGTCTTGGCAAAGCACAGACTCCAAAGTTAAGCCAACAGTAGTTAACGGCAATGATATTCGTATAATATTAGCTAAACTGCGTCATATCTCAAATTAAAGAGGTTAAAATGTTCAAACTTACCTTTGAACAGCGGGGACAGTAAATAATCAAGACTGACAGCTACAAAAATATGAGAAAACACTTAAAGAGCTACTAAATGCGTCGCTCAACCTTATGGTGTTGTGAGTGAAGCTACGTCAAAACAGCAAAACTGGCAACGGACAGAACTTCCGGCATGTTCTTTCAGAATAACACCACAACGCGGTTTTGAATAAAGAAAAATTATATTAAAATAATAATCATCAAAATCATCAGAATAGTTGTATATATAGAATTCTAATTTGGTGCTAACGTAATTTAATTATATTATAAGTTGTGTTTTAGTTTAGTTTAGCACCTTTTCAGTATGAGCCCAAAATATATGTAGCAAATTTGATCAAAATATTTACTTATCTTACCATACCAGTTTGCAAATCTCATTAAGAAACAAAAAAAAAATGTATGGATGTTATTTATTTAATTTTGTATGTATTTTTGTATGTATGTTTTATTATTTGTGTATTATTTATTATTGTATTATTTATGTATTTATTATAATTGCGTAGCCAAATGATTAAGAGCTCTGTCTGATGTTACACTCCTAAATGCCACTCAGTCCGTTCTGGTAATTTTATCAACTATTTCACTGTGAAAGGCAAAAAACTCACTTCCGGTTCAGTGTTAGCCAAATGTTGCTAAAATGACAGCGCTAGTTTTCTTTTCCGCGAATGATGTGACGCCACATTTGAAGCAGGTGAACTTGGATATGCATTTCTTCCGCGTGTTTGAACTTTCCGTGACGATCAGCTGACGGCGGAAACCCCCTTCTCTTTAGTCACCAAGAAATCACCCTAAATAAAAGCAAAACAACCATAAACAAACACATAACAAGCCATTTCTGAGGTTATTTTAGTGGATATATTTGTCAATGGAAATTAAATTCGTATCAGACATAAGTCACAAAAAATATTCACATTTTTTAAGAACAATATAGCCTAGGAATTGATCATATTGTCCACTGCCAATTCCAGATGAAATATTATTTCTGTAAAAGCTACACTTGAATGCCCACTAGATGTCACTGTTGTCCAAAGAACAGGTCTGTAAAATACATTGTGACTTGCAGGCTGATGCCGTCCCACGCAAAAAGGTGTCTGTCTAGTTTTTATCTACAAAGTTACTATAAATACACTGCCATTATTATCACTTTTAAACTCAAACCTTAATACAAAACTTGCAAAGATTGCCTTTTCATAATATGGACATAAATCAGAGAACATAATAAAACTGTCTCTGTTTCTATTTGGAGAACATTTGAATATCTTTTAGATGAACAGTGCATTGTTGAAATGGATTTTAAATGAGTTGTTTTTATGTTTATATTGAATTTATTTTACTGTCTCTCGTGTGAAACAATTGTGAAAGAGAGCAAGACTCAGTTGATTTCCTCTGTTTAAATAAATGTAGTCCAATATATAAGCTGAATGAGTCTGAAAAAACAAGCTAAACATTTTATAGCCTGTATAAAAACTCTGGTGTTTTTGTTAATATGATAAGCTAGCGTGCAGGCTTAGCTTTTGGGATTTTTAGAGACCTCTGGCGGTCAAAGTGCAAACTGTAATTTCCAAAACTCTGCTCTTGCTCTTTTTTTAATATAGTTGTAGCTTACATTAATGAAAACATGGCTGATTGATATGTTCCAATTACCGCATTTTTTGGCATGCCATCTGATAAACGAATCCAAGGTAAGAGTCTTGCCTGGATGCTCATTGCTCGCAGTTTGTGGACGTTCATTAAACGTGTGGGCATGTGGTGGGGTCGTGAACCAGCCCACAAGGACAGCTCAAATGTCCATCCTCCCTCTAATCACCCTGAACACAACACCGGAGCTCACTTTGAAGCTTGACGCTTCAGCGCAAACAGATGGAGAGTGCTGCAGGTTGGAATTGTGGATGCTGACGTAGAAGTCTCGGTGCTTATTTGAAAATCCTTCACTTTGAAAACGACTGAAAGCGGCCACAGATATTTCTTGGAGACACTGACTACTACATTAACCTAAATTAAATTTGGACTCTGCACTTCAGAAATTCATCATCAAGGACCACTTTTACCACGATGTTGCCTGTTGCGCTGCTTTCGCTTATCCTCTTTACGCACTTGGATACCTTTACGCACGGCTGCCAGTTACCATCCGAGTGGCGACCATTGAGCGAGGGCTGCCGGGCCGAATTAGCGGAGATCATCATTTACGCACGAGTTTTGGCCATCCACCGGGATACTCTGAGCAGCGCGGGCGGGCTGTACAACTCGCTACCGTTTGGATTGGGCTACGGATACGAGAGCGCGGAGGAAGGGCTGCTGTACTCGGCCGAAGTGGAGCTGCTTTGCGACCAGGCGTGGGGCAGTATGCTGGAGGTCCCCACCGGGTCGAGACTGAACCTAACCGGGCTGGGATACCTCTCCTGTCAGTCCCACACGGTGATGGAGAACTACTCGTACTTCTTCTTTCTGAGGTAAGAGCTTAGTTAGCCTATTTGGGGTTAATTAAAAATCCTGATACGCACGACTGATTCTTTTAAAACAAGCCTGTATTATGAGTGTAAACACGATCTCAAAAGGCAGGTTTACGTTATCTGTAATCTCGTCTTTTGTGAGAACTTCAAAACACTCCCAAACAATTGTGATTAACACCAGCCTAAAGTAATCCATAAACTCTTCCTTACAATTCATTATAATGTCCGTATAGGGTCACCACCACGTACACTAATCCTACTGTCATGCGTAAAGCCCAAATGCGCTGATTGGATAATCATAACAACTCTTGTTTTTGTCCATGTTTTCTCCCCTGTTTAAGTGAGCCCAATGGGAATACATGCAGTGACCTCAGCTGCACAGAGGAGTGTCTCATTATCTTGTCTGGTGAAGGGCATGTCTGTATAGCCAGATGGTCCAAAGTTATACTCCCCAAATCTGCTTCCTCTTCCATGTCATCACAGTTGTATCAAGTTGTATTAGAAATGATGAAATACCTCTGATTATATTAAAGTTGCTTACACTGGGAACAGGACCATATTCTATTATTAAACCTCCAGCTCTCTTCATATGCCTAAAGCACATCAAATATTTGTACTACTCTTTAAACCAGGCTCTTCTGTTTGAAATGCAGGTTTAGTCTACCCAC
>JAVQKC010011959.1:0-12444 GCA_036025475.1 Philypnodon macrostomus
CTATTAGTACTTCATGAGTATCTTAGCGAGTCTAACGGTTCTTCCGATCCAAAGCATTTCATTGCATTTTTTTACCCTGTGTTGAATGTGCATATGACAAATAAACTGAAACCTGAAACAGTCAATATATACAGTCCATGTTGTAAAGATTAACTAGAAAGTCCAATCTAAAGTACATTCATGTCCACAGTCCACTCAGGTGCAGAACACTATCTCTGAAATATAATGTGTGAAGGGGAGCCTATGGGGAGGGTGCAGTATGTCATTGATGTGCCGACTGCTGCTGTCAGTGCCTCTGTTATGAACATGAACATAAACATAAAATCCCTGTTTCCTTTGTGCCTTTGAGCAGAACTTCGGTCTGGACTACCACACGTTTCAGCACATGGTCGGGGACTGTCCGCACGACTTCCTGCAGCTGGCCTTTAACTGCTGCAACGTGAGTCTCCTACAGTTATCTGAATGCATTTATGACAATCTTGTTTTTAAATATCTGCTCTATGGTGAAGAACAAGGTCTACAGTAACATCAGATCAGACATTGTGGGTTACCACTTTGTCCAATAGTAGTTGAGATTTACTTTAGTCCCTCCCCTGACCTCTAGAGACGACAACATACTTTACATCATAGAACAGGGTCAGTTTTGAGGTAAATTTGAAGCTTTTTTTTGTTGTTCACGTCAACTTTAGTATATTATATTTCATTAAACCAAGCATGTGAAATGTAGAACTCATTTCTCATTCAGCTATCCATTCAGGTCACCATTAGCTACACTAAACTATCTTTTACCATTCAAACAGGATTTGATTTCTAGATGATCCTCAAAAAAGCATGAAAAGTCTCCCAGTTTTTTCATTCCGTTGTTGACAGCATTAGCCCAACAAGAACTTGAAATTGAAACTCTAATATTAAGTACTTTTTTCAATCTGGTTCAGAGGTATATAGGTAATCTGATTAACTGGATTTAGCTTACTAGACATGGGGTTTTAAAATGGATTAGGATTTTTGAAGCCTTTTATCATTTGTAGGGATGTTCAGTCCTGGTTTAGTCCCGGAACAAGTATCAACAGAGGGAGGTTTGTTGGCTTACATGGCTGATTAAATTAATTAGCTTATTCAATGGTGTTTTTATACTGTGCAGCCACAGTCCTTGATGTTTAACTATAATATGTCCTACAGATCAAATCAAAGAGGACTATTGTATTAAAGTATTAAAGACTTCCTGCTACTTGATCCAAAATGGCCACTCTTCTCATCTTGTTTGATCCTTTACTTCGTTTGATTAAAATTTCCCGAAGTAGCTCCGCGGACCTCAGTCACCGTCTTTAATACCACGCTTCATCGTGACTTGTTGCACGTCCTCACAGATGGACCCTAAGTTGCGGCCCTCGTTCTCAGACATCGTGAGGAACTTGGAGGAAATCCAGGCTCGACTGAAGGTCTTCGAGATGGAGCAGGACTCTGTCACAGCAGACGGCGACAAGAAGACCTCCAGTAAAGGTAATGTACAGATAAGGAAATGTGACTAATAGTGAAACTCAAAAACAATACTCACACAGTGACGATATTATGGAATCACGTTGGTCCGTGTGATTCTCCACAGTGTACCCAACATAAAATATGATTATGACCCCGCCCTACAACAAACAGGAAGTTGGCCATTTTAGGGGTGGAGCTTCTTAATTGCTTGTTAACAATATAAAAACCCTTAGAAATCACACAATGTCTGATTAAGGTGCCCGTTAGTGCCATAGCAGTGGTGGCAGATGTATGGGGGCATTTTGCCAATATACACCTTGCTGTCGGGTAAGATAACGTAGGACTAGTTTTTATAATGTCCTTTTGTAGAGGACAACACACAGCATAGGGTATGTAGCCTTATAAGAACATTATGGGATCAAATGTGTTCTATTTACTGTACTAGTGCCTCATATAGCTTGAAAGACGTCAGTTTGTCTGCTAGTGTTAGCTCTGTTATGCTAAAATTTGGTTCAGATTTACACATTAATCTTGGACCCAAACCATCTCAATGACTTGTTCTATACAGTAAACAAAAATGCCCTTTGTCTCTGTTGTTGACCTCCATCTCTCAGTGCCTGTGTCTCCGGGGACACCCTGCACTCCTCTGTCCTTCCGGCCCGTTCACTCTTGCCCGGTAGTTATGAATATCTGCTGATAATGTTACAGGACGTCTTCCTCTGAGGCAGACCTTGCAGCCGGACAGATGACAGGCGCTCACATCACACTGCACATAGATACTTCATGTGTGCTTACAGGCGCACAGGGGGATATATTTAGCCCGGATAAGGTTCTGGGATATAGAAACGGATATTGTCTGGAGATGTAAGGAGATTTGTGGTCTTGTCCTCCGATGCTGTAAAAGGTTGGAAGATGGAAGCAAAGTGAAGTCACAACCATGGCCAAGACTTGCTCAGTGACTGAACCTGTAATTTCAATGCATAAATAATGAAAAATGCTATTGTAAATGTGGAAAGTAATGTAGAGGTTGGGAATTTTGTCATAAAACCTTCCCACAAAACCCAACTGAAATTATATTGCTGTATGTAGACATAGAGGTAAATAATGCTTCCACATACCAAAGTCATGACACAATAACAAAACATTTTATTAACTGGAAAACATTTTTTTTTAATTGAATTACAAAAGTTCACTGCATCACAATGTAATGTAAAAGTCATCCACCTATCTAGTAAAGAAACATACATAGACTTCCCTCTCCCCAGACACTGAAATAGGCAAATTCTGAAATTCATACAGTCTGACATGGTCATTGTCGGTATATATGTCTTTAATTTGCACTGTGCAATAACAAAAAGCATTTATTCATTATTAAAGGGAATGCTATGGGACGAGCTGTTTTAAACATTGCCAACAGACCCTTTAAAATGTTTGTCATATGGAATGAGGAATGGATGCAAAAGTGAGTTTACAAAAATGTAGGGTTTGTGGTGAGGGATAGAATATTTCTGAGCATACAATTTTAAAGAAATGAATGTGGTCATCAGCATTTCTTTAATTTTTTGCCTCCAGCCTAAATCCTTACTGTATACTAATATGTACATACAGTGGTTTCCAGGCTACATACTACATGTAGCAGAGTGGTTGTTATTTGTCAGAACCATTTTAATTTGCCATATTTTGTGGCTAATGCTGATTTCTCCATTGAAAATCTATTACGCTTTTGCCCCCAGTTGCCTCCATTATGGAAGATAGAACATTCTGGTCAATATGACTAAAGATCCATATGATACTTTAACATTCAATAGTATCGGACAGTCCCAGCACATGGTCTTCTACATTTAAAGACGTAGCTTAAACACTCCCGTACCACCATGGCCTCTATTACGATGTCTAACTGTCACTTTACTATGCAGGGGTGCACGTCTGATACATCTGCCACCTCCAATTAAACACAATAGAGTCACTAATGTCAGTGAAGTTGTTAATATTCCTCCTGACTTCACCAATAAAACCCCGCGTGTGTGCCGTGAGGGAATAACCCAGCTGGAATATTTGTCATCTTCTACAGATTTACTGTCATGGCCGACCATAAAACATCTCTATTTATTTAGTGGCAACCAAGCAAAGCAGCCTCTTTCAATGGGACGTCCTTGTGCCCACCCCGCTAACCTTGGCTTTGGATGGAGGGGGAGGTCAGGCTCAGATTCTAGGGGGTGGGGGTATGTCCTTTGAGCATGTATGACTGAATAAAGAAAACAAATAAAACTACAGTATATGCTGCTAGTTATTATCCGTATGATATGAATGTCGCATTTACTGTTCTATTGTTCTATTGTTTCTCACTTTTTTCAGTACAATGGGTCAATGGTGGTTCGATTGTCAATGTGCCTTTGTGTTCTTGGGCAAAAGACATCAATGTATGAATATATGTATAATTATGTATATTTTGTATTTGGTGGTGGTCAAAAATGTGTTTTATTGGGCGATATGGCGATAAAAATGTAATCGTAATATGAAGTCATGAGAATCGGCTTAATCTGGGAAGATCGTTGAATCGTGATACAGTGCATTCATTTATGCTCTGCTCTTCTCTGTCATTTTTACTGTAACAATGCCAGTGTCCAGATTAATACAAGATTAATCAACAGTATTCAGTATTATGATGGACACTGGATGTATTGGATGTACACTGAATCTGTATTAAAGGTTTTCTGAAGACACTGATTGTAGTTCACTGTGTAAGACAAAAAATACAAAGTCAACTAAAATCTAGTCTAAACTGTGATCTTAACCTTAATAAAATCATCGCCCACCCGTACTGCCACGTCTATAGCTACAAGGTAACTTACCATCACTTGTTTGTGCCTGTGGAATGACAATGACTAATGTTGTCTGGAAACATGCTATAAATGACTGGAAGACAATATTCAAGACAAACTCACTAAACAACACAATATGCCTTTAATTTGATTTATTTTTTCTCACCGTCCAGCCCTAAGAGAAATTAGGACATTGCTAACGCCAGGTAATTTTTCAAGCTCTAAAATTTGTAGCTTTATCATTTCTCAACTCCCCCCTGTTCCCCATTTGTCTCTGTTGGGTCTGGAAAGCTATTGTTGGACGTTCCCGACATGTCAGCAGAAATGAATTCCCCGCTCCCCTTTACACAATTGCCTGATTTAATATCCCAATAATTTATATGAATGCGTCCTTAAAGCTATTTTCTACAGACAGCGGCTAGTGGGGGAACACAGTCCCAAATGAGGTCCAGCTGTGACGGTAATCAATTTAGCGGGTTTTTGAAGAAGTCTGTCGGAATCGGGCGGCCATGTTGGAAAGATAATGTAGGTTGTGTATTGTTTGTTATTTTTGGACTCTAGCGGCCTCACTGAAATCGCAGTCTGTCGGATACAATTGAGACAAATAGGCTTGAGGTGTTTCCGTGTATAACCCCCATACTTCAAGGACTAGCCTGTCATAGAAAAAGGCAGTTTTAGAAGGTCTGCGATGTTGGATGTGTCTTGGCGAACAGGGTTTGCGTTGTTAGCTTGAGCTGGATTGGCTGTCTGGAGCTATGAAGGTGAAATATTTTGTTGAGGCTAAACTGTAAATGGATTTTCTTTGAGTTACAGCTAGGCTCAGGTGGACAGTCGGGCTATAGATCACAATAGTTTGCCTGAGGAATTCTTGACGAAGTGCATGGAATGGGTGGTTACAAATAGGACTAAACAAGACAGTGGTGCAGTGGGTAGGCCTGAGCCCACCTGAGCGCATACTGTTGTGTCCCTGGGCAAGACACTTAACCCACAATCCCTATGAATGAATGTGGTTGGGTGATTGGTGGTGGCTGGAGTGGCCGTAGGCGCAGACTGGCAGCCACGCTCCCGTCACCACCAGTGTGTGATTGTGGTGTAAATGAATAATGGACTCAAAATGTGCACTTTGCAAAAGCCATGTGGCATTGAAAAGCACAATATAAATGTAAAAGTTGTTACTATACTAAATAGGAGTGCTGATGACAATTGTATTGTTTCCATATTGATATGTTGGCTGAATTGCATCTCTGTGTCAATGCTACAGCTGACTAGCCATTGTCTTTAGTATACTCTGTACATTGATAAAAATGTATCTGTAGTAGTTTATGCTTTAAAAACATGTTTGGTCTCAACATTTTTAGCTGTGACTTCAGGGCTACTAATTTCTATCTAGTTTACTTTCATGAAAATGGCAGTGTATTGAACGCATTTATCAACGGTCTATTGTCTAGACCAGTGGTTATCAAACAGTTCACACCAAGTACCACCGCGGACTAACCCACATATACAATAAACCAAAACTAAATTCATTCTTAATCTGGTGTATGTCTAAATCATGTCCAAACTAGAGATAAAACCATGACTAATCCAGTTCTGAACCAGTTCTACACCAAGTCTACACCAGGAATAGACTAGGTCTTAACCACAGCACTAAACCAGGACAAAACCAGGTCCAAGTACCTCCAGAGAGAGCCCACGTACCACAGTTTGAGAACCAGTGGTCTAGACAGAAAACAATACCTAGACATTTCACTCTTTTTCATTTGGCACACACTCATAGTATTTCATTGTATCTGCTCCTCTTATCAAATTCTATTTATCTCCTATACATAGTCCTATACAAACTACCTCCATCTAACCTTACCATAACTACTCTTAATTGGCTCTATTTAACTAGTGCTACAGCGGAAGGTTTCACTTTTACCGACACGTCCTGGCACCTCTGCGGTATTCTGACACGCTCCCGGCTCACACAAAGGGAACGTCCCACGCTCTTCCTAATGCTTCCAATTACTCTTCCATACACTGCCAGCCACTGTACCTTATGCACCGCCAATTGAGATGCTAATGCACTTGTTTCCAATGGACACGCTCGCGAATAAAAAAACGACAGGGGGGAGACATTTTCAGACAAATTATAGCTCACGTGGTGGATTATGCAAATGTGGAGGGGTCTCTAGAGGTAAGGTTGAGGGCGTGTCTCATATCCCCCTGCTTTTAATGGATTGTAATTGCACACCCTGTTTTGTGCATTAAAGGGGTCCATATTATTATTATTTTTTTAAGTTTCTTTGAAATGCCTTTGCACTAGATGAGCATTTCACATTTTTTAACTTTTTTAAAACTTTTTTTTATGTATCCTTTATTTAACCAGGTAAATCAACTGAGAATTTACAATGTTGTTAAAATAAAATAAAAAAGTAGTAGGTGTATGACCCTTTAAGTTGTTCAAGGCCCTCTTTGCCCCTGGTCACACCCTCAGCATGTAGGATTATGCTTAAATGTAACAAAAGCTCAGAAATGTTAACATAGTAGGGCTCCTTTAAGTCTATATATATATATATATATATATATATATATATCTTTTTGGGGGGATTTTCTTTTTTTTTGGAAATTTTGTGTATAAACCTACTGGCTCAAAATCTCAAAACTGAAAAAAAGACCTGTAAATGGCTAAATATTATGCATTAACTGCACAGACTGATGCAGACGGAGGTGTGCTGTGACATATTTCATAAACATCATCATTCATTAGTCACTGGTTGGAACGCAATTACAATGCAGGCTTTGTGCTGGAAATTCAAACAATGACAACACGACAGATGGCCGGGAGTCGAGTCCAAGATGTAGAGGCACGCGGAACATAAACACAAGACTGGTGTTAGTCCAATGTGTGATCATTCTGAAGCAGTCAGGGACGTACATTAATTTAGTGTTTTAGTCCTGGTTTAGTCCTGGTTTAGTCCTGGTTTAGTCCTAGTTTAGTCCTGGTTTAGACCTGGTTTATTTTTTCCTGATTTAGTACTTGTTTAATCGCGGATTGGACTTATGGGGTGTCCTCCACCAACAGCCCATAGTTCCTGGGATAGGTGTCCTTCATACTGTTGATGTGTCCTTGAGCAGGACACTTCATCCATCTCACCTATGTTTAAATATTTTAACGCGATTGTCATGGTATGTTTGGTGGTGGTTCGAATGGTTATAGGCACAGTGTGTTAACATTGAATTTTTTGTAAATTCAACGCATCTGGGTTTACGGTGTTGACAGGAAGCTAGGAAAGGGACCTCCTGAGCATAGACCAAGTTACTGGAAACTTGATTTTGGCCAAATGGCATGAGAAGATATGGGACAATGTGTACCACCCTGGGCACCACTGTCCTCTGCAACATCGACTAAGGTACATTCCTGAATGAATATCGAATGACTACGGGGTCTGCTGCTGACACTATAACAGAAGGATCCAGTTCTCTTTGTGCACAGCGACAGTGATTTTGGCCCCCTGTACCTCTGTTGTAACCCTGCCCACGGCCCAAAGACGATACTTCACAGCTCCTTTTGTCCCCGGTAACGTGAAGCGCACTATCAGTGTATCAATTAAAGAGGCACACTCTGGTGAGCTGGAGCCGGGCACAGATCGGAGCGATGTTTGGGGGGGAGGGTAGAGTAATGCAAAATGCAAATCAAAGGACAGGAACTTCAGAAATCTAGGAAACAGTTTGAACGGTTCATTTAAAACAGTTTTTTCTAATTACTTAAGCCATGACAACAATATGTACTCAGAAAATAACAAGTTAACCATACATAAAGGTGTAGTCTAAAATAAAAAAGTAGGTCGTCTGTAGTCTGTAGAGGACAGGGGAGGGACTAAAGTTTGACCACAATTGGTCAAAGTGGTAACCCACAATCTGTAATTTAATATTGCAGTAGAGGGGAGGGACTAAAGTAAAATAATAATTATGACTGATTACCCACTTTACATCATAGAACAGGGTATTTTTTCCCCAATTTTCTAACTTTTTATTTTTTTGTTTTAGGAAATTTAGGGACTATACCTTTAATGAAATCTAGATTAGCTCAAAAATACTGATTGACTTCAAAATTCAAAGGAAGATTTTTCCAAAACTAACTTTTTGAGAATATTTGTTAGTTATTAAAATTTATTCACTTACTGTCATTATCTTCTTTCTGTCATAGAACTGGAGGGTATCTTAGTCCCTTAGGTCCCTTGGGCCTTAGGCGGTGAACAGTTAGTCACACTGACAGATACTGGAGGCATTTCTTGACAGCCTCAAAGTAGTTTATGTGAGATGGTCACTAATGAATGGTGAATTTCCAAGATTTTATAGTTTATAGTTAACATTCCTTTCATGGATTCTCTATCAGACCAACTATGGGCCTTGGCGGGGTACAGGGACCAGTTAGTTGCAAGACAGGACCATTTAATCTCACATTCTACTGTCCTTACTAGCTGCTTGTACTGTAACGACCCACTTGCCTGACGTACATTTTGATAGAAGACAACAACAAGAAGCCCTCATGGATTGGAAAAGGGGCAACTCATCAATGAGTTATTACTAACACAATGTTTTAAAACATATTTTTAAGGTCTAAATTCCATAGGCTTGCCCTGAAAGAGAACTGGCATGGACTAGGATGGTAGAGGAAGTTGTCCACTAATCGGAAGGGTGGTAGTTAGATCCTCATTAACAACCATATACTGTTGTTGTGTCCCCGGGCAAGTTGCCTGAATGCATGAATGTGCGCGTGTCTTTGATGGTGGTCTGGGAGGCCATTTTTTAACCATTTATTTAAAAGTTCCAAATTCTACATAGGTTTGATTTGAAAGAGAAAGCGATTGTAGTCAAATGCATTGTAAAAAATGTGTTATTGATTAGTAGGGCTACACAATTAGTCAGGCTATACACAATTAGTCACCGCAATTAGGTGTTTCTTTTTTTTTTTTTATCGTGCAGCCCTAATAAGCAATACATTATGAACATAAAGATAGATTTCAATAAACTTCTGTACTGTAACCCAGTTGTTATGCAGTCAACAGTGAATAAAACGATCTCGGTGAAGAACAGAGATGACTGGTCTGGTCCTCGGGCAATATTCTCAATGAGATAAGATCACTTTCTTTCTCCTGCTGCAGATGTGGGTCAGAGCCACTGTGCTGCAAAAAGCTTCTGAGGGCAATATTCCTTTCATAGACGTCAATGGAGTTCCTGATTTTGTGCCTCATGCAATTGTAGAGCTTATATTAGTAACTTAAAAGGGAAGTGGAAGGTTTAAGTTTGGTTTCAACGCATCGCAATGAGTTTTCCGTAGGTGTACAGTGGAACTCACGGTTTTGCTTGGGGCTGAGATAAATTGCACCAGTCAGATGGTTACAGCAAAGCAAAAATTAAAGAAATGGCAATGTTTAGGACAATGGTGGGGTTCAAAGCTGAAAAAAATGCATTAGGCTTCAGGGATGTCTGAGTCAAAATAAGGTGACTGGCCTTGCCATTTTATTTCAGGTTTGTGGATTTTAACAGAAGATTAGCAATGTATAGCAGACATGTACAGTAGCTGAAATGGATTCATACAAATGAATAGCAAGACCTAAGCAGAAGCACATCCTCCCGCGCCACAGAGGAAATGTAAAAACTCAATGTCAGGAAGTAATCTGGTGCATGACCCTGCGTTAGACCGGGGCCTGATCAAACACGAAAGCTTCACAGTGTGGCTTGAAGGAACTGCTACAGACAGATAGGTATCAGCTCTGTCTACAGTAACTACAGTAGAGTTTGTGTGGCCCCTGAGGTTCAGCCAGGGGCCCCCACTTCCAGCTGACTTCCTTGCCCCCTCAGTGTCTTTGAAGTAGGCTCTGGGATTGCCCCTCTGCTGTGTACAGGAAAAGACTCCATAGAAGTCAACGAGCTTCTCTTTCAGGTCAATTGGCTGGTTCTTCGTCCACATTAGCGTATATATTATCTGAAGGAAATGCTGGAGGGGCCGAGAGGGGTGTACTCACACTCTTCGAGGTGTAAGTAAACAGAGTAAGCATGCAAATGGATAAGCTAATGTTTGACCAACTGAAAAACAGTAGGCTATATTTGTTAGATCTTGTTAAGGAAGAGTGGTTATTGCATATCCCCCAGCAAAGAGGTTGCAGGTTGAATTTCACTCACATTTGCTGAGGCCAAAGTATCAGCAGTCTGCCAGGTGGCAGACTGTCCACTAATCGGAAGGTTCGTACCAGGCCACACACAGTGAATAACCTTGTAAAATAACTTTGAGATGACATTGGAAAGACATTATTATTGTTTTTGGCCATCAATGTAGTAGGTGAGTTTTTGAGTTAATGTGAGATTGAAGAATTGCCATGTAAATAACTTGTCCAGGGTGTATCACATCTAAAGCCCATAGTAGCTGACTTCAACCACCTGGAACCTTATGCAAACGTAGTAAAAACACTAGTCTTGTTACCCGTGCTCAACTATGCTTTACTATTCAGCTATATTGCTTTGGAGTATACGCTACAAATAACACTAAGCTAACATGACATCCCCAGCAGTAGCCCCCTGACCCGTGCCCGTCAGGCCTAGCAGAAGATGGTTACGCGGTCTCGGAATCGCTCCCTGCTTCTGGCTCTGTAGTGCTCTGGCAGGTCACAGTGCTGCAGTCTGACCACACAAATGGACATCATCCAAGACACCACACTTGGTTTGAACTCGCTCCCAACAATGAGGAAAAAACACCATTCCCTCGAGACAATCCTGGAAGACCCTGCTGCTGCTGCTGTATAGTCCCAGATTTCTGTAATATTTTTCAGTGTGTGGGGAAGGGTCTGCACAATGGTGTATTTGTTATGGCCCTGATAGACTTGTCTGCTCCTTGGCGCACTTTACCTTGAGCCAAAAGGAAAAATCATTCATGTTTTTTTTCTGCGCAGGCATGCTTTTCTCAGCTTGTGCAACAGCTATTATTCGTGAAAATTGACTTGGCAGTGTCTGGTTTCGTTGCAATATCCTTTAGAGAGAAAACACAGAGCTCTGTCAAGAATATCATCGTTGACTATCAGATTCAGAAACTGCAATTTTTCACACTCATTTTACTCATTTTGCTTTACACATGGACTGCGCTCATAGATTGCTTTGCATGGCTTTCACAGCAAGAATTGTAGTCAATTGTAGTCATAAATGCTGGGATTGTGGGCGGCAGAGTGGTAGAGTGGTTGTCCTATAACAAGGATGGTTGGCAGTTCAAATCCTGCTCAAAGCTGTACTGTCTTTGTGTCCGTGGGCAAGACACTTTGAAGGATAATTGAATAATGTAATTGTAAAGCAACTTTGAGTATCCAAAATATCCACTTTTTTTTTTTTATAGCAATAGTTGCATTTTTCTACTTAGTTATACGGACATGGCTATAGAACTGAAACATAGAAAACCTCAATAGCCACACTTGTGCTGGGCTGCAGGGCATTGGTCAGCTGTCTGCTGCCAGATCTGTCACATTAGCTTAGCCTCTCTAAGCACTCATATACATGCTTTACAATAGTCTGACATTATCACAGGGCACACAAACACTTGCTGCACTGAGGGCTCTTGTGTCCACTCTGGAGTGCTATGTCCATTTGACTCTTAATTGTGTTGTTGTATGCTTTAGAGAGGGTGGTGCTGGTGAATGCATTAGTAGAGTGTGTGGGTGGAGGAGATGTGTGGAGGTGCATTGGGCTTTTAGTGAACACATTAGAAGGCGGAGAGGCTCTCGTGTGCAGAGACCAGACAGCACTTATACTGGATGCTGGAGACATTTATTTGATCATTTTATTATTTTTTATTATTATATATATATATATTTTTTAACTATTTAATGTTTTTAATTCATTTTCTAATGTTTTATCTTAAGCAAACTACAATTGACTTTTTGGGAATTACTCACTGCAGTGGCTTGCTAGCGGTACGGTTAGGGTTAGTGTCTTTACAATTCAAACTAGGCCTGTGCTGTCGTCCCCGACAGCAAGGTGTATACCGGCGAGAACGGCCCCATACGTCTGCCCCATACGTCTGCTACAACTGTCACCAACGGGCACCTTAATCACTTTTTTGATTTGTCTGGATGTTTGTGAAGAATGTTTTTGCCAAATTTAGAAAATTCCC
>JAVQKC010011960.1:0-16316 GCA_036025475.1 Philypnodon macrostomus
ATGTATCTAGAACTGATCGTGTTACTGTTTGCAATGACCTTGTTTATTGTTTACATACATCTCTTTTTGTGAAGCCCTCTGAGGCAACTGTGTTGTGATATAGGGCTATACAAATAAAATTGAATTGAATTGAATCTTCTCCCACCTTCTCTGTCACACCAATTAACTTCATCTCCTCTTTGGTCTTCCTCTACCTCCTTGATATATTCATCCTCTGTAGCTTACATGTTCCTCTGTACATGTTCAAACCATCTCCATCTGGCACGTGAAAATGACATATGTGAAGAATGTTTGTGCCATCTGCTCACCTTAACTTTCAAAAATCTTTGACTTTTTCCTGTTTGGGTCACCATTCAGGCCGCAGCAGTGGTGCAGTGGGTAGACGCTCGCCCTTCAACCGGAGGGTCGGTGGTTCGATTCCCCGCCCGTGCACACGCTGTCAGGCCCTCCCGTGGACCCACCACCCGCGGGAGGTACCATGGTGCAATGTGGATCGTGCAGTGATCGAAGGCGGGAGTTCCCTGCTTAGACTGCTGCCTCCGCGACCCGGTTTTGGACAAGAGGAAGAAAATGGATGGATGGGTCACCATTCAAAACATGCATGTGGAAGATGAGCCAGTCCCTCCACAAAGATACTGATGAATATGATCCATCCATCCATTTTCTTCCGCTTGTCCGAAACCGGGTCGCGGAGGCAGCAGTCTAAGCAGGGAACTCCCGCCTTCAACCACCGCCCGATCCACATTGCACCAGCCCTGATGGATATGAACACAACACAATTCACCTTCCAAGTGCCTTTATTTATCACAGGGTCACCCACTTGTTGTGGTACCACTGCTGCCCACATCTAATGCACGTCACAAAAGTCATGGAGTCATCATCCGGGCCGCTCTGTTTCACCCAAGCAGGCAGGAAGAGGGTTCCCCGTGACACCTGGGTCACCCTACAATCTGATCCACCACACCTCCTACACTTGATCTTCTCTGTGAGAGTCCCTTCAATGGTTTGAGGTATCTGTCTCTCATTCACACTTTGGGACGAATACTCTTGCCTTAGCCGCCGCAGTTCAGGATTAGCCATTTCTTCAGTTGACATTTGGGCAAACACTTGAGGTGACAGTGTCCCATTGAGAAGTCCCTCCCTGAGATGGCCGCTTCTGGGATTCTTAAGGTTTGCGAGCTTGCTTCGAATGCATGTTTTGTATTTGGCTTGGTTGGATTGGTGAAGCTCGTAAATGTGGATTTCAATGTCTTTAGCTAGATTTGAAGCTTTGTCATGGTCTGTCGGTTGTTGACCAATGGCAGATAGAAGAAGCTGGACACATCTGGATCTCACAGATGAGAGTGCATCAGTCTTTTGAGCCAGTCTTGTGTCAGACGAAGAACCCTCCCCACACAGGTCTCTTCTTTCCTTACAATATTCCTTCTTCCATTTTGCCAGTATTCGCTTCACCGCCTTCTTCACGCTGTCATCTCTGCATAGTTTGAGAATTCGATACAAATCTTTGACAATATTTGTAGTTTCCAGTTGCTCGGATGTGATAAGCTGCTTGTCCAGGTCACCAAGAAGGACCAGCATGTCGCCATAGCTTCTTTCTGCATTGAGTTTTTCTATCTGGAGAACACAATGGAGAATTTCCCTGCCATTCATGGTGCCTGCAAGAGAAGAGTAGTAGCAATGAATCAATTTGGCTAAATGTCATTGATACACTTTTACTCTGTGTGTGCATTAAAGTGTAATACCAAAGATCTATGGATATTTCTTCACATAAACATTCGAAGCCGTATTCAAGGAGGCAGCCATGTTGAACGTCTCAAAATAAAACTTAATGAATGCTATACCAGCTTTTTGCCGCTAGATGATGCTGTCACTTCAGTTATAACCGACTCAAACTTTGACTATGGCTTTGGTTTTCCAATACTTTTTTTTTATAATGATTTAAGACTTAAGTCTGGCGTCATACGTAGGCTTGCGTGTGTAGTTCTATATGGGATTTGCATTTCAATAAAAGACATTGTTGACAGTGACAGACATATGACAGATTCCTAATGACTTGAGCTCCTAAACAATTATTTACTTTATGTCACTACCTTTAAAGCCAAACTCAATGGGAGGACTTGAGTAATAATCTCAGGTATGTGGCAGATGTGATGGGTGACTTGTGGCTACACGTTAGCCTTTGTAAGGAAACCAAAAGGAATTCAAATACAAATATGAGGATTTCTCAGCGCAAGATGTAACAAGTCTGCAGCTCTAAAGCCATAGAGTGCAAAGGCATATGAAGAATGCTGAAATGAAAGGTCATCTGTTTGTGAATACCACCACTTTTGACAACAGCCTGCATTTTGAATTAAGAGAAGCCGTAGTGTAAAGAGTTACATACAACCAAACGGAACTAGACGTTTCCAAAGAAAAATCATTCTTTGGAAGATTATAAAGCATGCATACAGAATTAATGTGTTGTATTGTGCAAAATGAACAACAGCTCGAAATGGAATCAACATCAACAAGCTCCTAAAAAGAGCTGTCATTGATCATCCCTTCAAGGAGTGTATTTTGAAACTGTGGCCTGCAGGGTCTTCGAACACACCCAGTCGAAATAAGTGTGAAATGAAAACTGGTAACAAATATTATGCTCAAGAGTGTCTCCTCTAGTAGTGCTCAGTCGGTTGAGTCTCAGCAATGGGAACTGAAAGTACCGACAGCAGGTTATTTGAAGATTTTCAATATATCAATTCAAGATATCAATGTTTTAAGATAAGACATAAGCAGTGGGTCATATTTAGAGGCCCTCTCCTGTACATGTGTGCATGCTTAAACTGTATACTTTACATAGTCAAGGGTTAATATGTAGTGATGACCCTTTAACATACATTGCCGTTCTAAATGTCAGGTTCCTCTATATACTGTATAATGCATCACTTCCGTATGAACGCTGTCATAGGTCGAGAATTGAACTCATTTCTGCATCACCCGAGCCAAAATGTGTAATTATGTAAACTGCCCCAGAGTCATTTAATAACATTATCATGATACAACAAAAGCCATATATGTGTGTGATTATCTGTACTTAATTACATCGATGTCTCATAAATACACAAGATAGGAGATATTATATAATAATAACATATAATAGTCAAGCCCCACCCTTCTTATGTTACATTAAAATGAGCTTTTAGGATTGATGCAGCTGGGGCCAAAGTGTGTGAGAGTCCTTGGGGGGAACGTGAGCCAGTGTCTCTTCATATTACTGCCCCTGCCTTCCAGCCTTTTTATAATCCCCGATGGAAGTTGTAGCTTTTAACAAGTCCTCCACCATACAAGACGCTGCATGTCTCTGGTGCTTTTGTGTTGGTGACTGGACCATGTGACCATTTCACCACAGGAGGGTCCAAACTGTGCAAGATGGGTGGGGTCGCTCCAATCTCTCAGATACGTGAACGAAATACTTTTTGAAATTGGGTTTAAATTGTACTTACGCCCGACATTCCCCAAAAACATGCCTAAGTCTTATCAAATAAATCCTCTGCTATAGCTGTCTCTGTTCTGACTCTTATCTGCAAGAGTGGAATTTTACCAGCACGCCTTTGGACTCTGATACCAGTCGACCATCGGGTGGCGCTCTCCGCTTTAGTAGCTCAACCCATTCGTTTGCTGTCTCACGTCCTGCTTTTGTTTTGACCCCGCCTTCTTGTGCAGACCCCACCACCATACGCATGAGCACGCACACAGACACAGACAGCACCCCACCCTTTAGTCTTGAGAAATCTAAAAGAAGCAGAGGAGGAGGCAGGGCTTGTTAAAATGATCAGATCCTTGCTTTGACATTCATGACAAACATATAGGCGCAAATATAGCATCCCATCTGAATACAACATAGACACATGAGATTTCTTCTACTTGACCTAGTAATGGTAGCACATGTAACAAACCACCAGTCAGATTTGTCTGCGGTTTTGGTACCACAAGATCTCACCATTGTCTCACACCCACCACGACCTTGAGGTGATCACACATGACTAATCTTTTTTCTTTTTGGAAGGGAGGAGTTACAAAGCAAGCAAAAAGGTCACATTTTTTGGCAGCTATTTACAAAGGCAGGAAATAAGCCTTGATGCTGGATTGGACTAAATGCATTGTGATACAGAGAATGTTATTAAAGTTAGAATTCAATAAAGGGAATCTACTTTCTAGGTATTTTTCAGAGTAGTTTCTAGCTGTTGACCACAATTGACCATACAGGGTTAGGGATGGCTGTCGATGCAAACTACGATAAGTAATTTATGGTATTTGCATGTTTTTCAAAAGGATTCAAATGTCCAAATTTACCTAGTGTACGATTACTTTAGGTTTCAGGTTTCAGTTTATTTGTCATATGCACATTCAACACAGGGTCAGAAAAATATAGGGTTGTTTTACACCTTAAGGCACGGACCCAAATGCTAAAACTGAGTATGGATTTTTTTAATGCAGCTGTTGCCATTCTGACCATAAGCTTTCACAACTGCACAAACATTTGAAGGTATTGATTCATCACATTTGTCACGCCCGTCCCCCGTCCCCCACCAAGATATACTTAACTATTTGGGCACATGCTCGGCCTTGTGGGAAATCCTCCATAGACAGAACTGGAGGGCTGGAGGAGACTTGCATTTGTGGTCCATGGGCTGGACTTGAGGTCGTAATGTGATCACAGTGGAGGGCGAGGCTCAATCTGCAAAATGTGCACAGGTGTCAACAGCGGATTAGCGCTCAAATAATCCACATTATTGTCAAATCCCAGGGTTTATGGGTTTAGGGCTAACAGGATTGGCAGCAGTCATTGTCATAATCATTGTTAGACGAGTAACAATAGGATCATTCACTATTATGGATACTGGTGAAAACAAACAAACAACTGAGTAATCTAGAACATTATAGCATTTAGTAAAGGTTTGGAGCTCTAGACTATGTCATATTGGTTTGGTTTAGACCAGGGGTGTCCAAACTATGGTCCGGGGGCCAAATGCGGCCCGCAGAGCTATTTTTTGTGGCCCTGAAGCTTACCTCTCAATTGGCCCAAAAAGCCTTTTTACTGCCCGTGACTTTACATAATCAAAATTAAAACACAGCATTCAATGTGTAACAAGAGATCCTTCCACTTTTCTCTGTGGTTATTATACAGAGGGACACTAAGTAAAAAAAAAACTGCCAGAAGATGTGTCCAGAAAACAGATACAACCGAAGAGGGCTTTAGGTGAAGTCACCTCAGAGAGTGGCCCTCCTTGGTGTTCATTTATGACAATGTGGCCCTCAGTGAAAAAGTCTGGACACCCCTGCTCTAAATCAGGTCTAAATGTATGGCTCTAAATTAAATTGGTCACTAGTACAATCTACTTGTGTACCATGAAGTGCTGGGCTACTACTTGATGTATTTATCTTCTTTTGTAAATAATGGGATTAAATGGGAACTTGATAGCAGAAGTAGTACTTTGTCATTGTCCTTACACAAATCTAGTATTGTGAAAGTTTTTGATATGTTTGATAGGACTGTAAACAATTAAAAGCATGCCAGGCTAGCATCTCATATGGTTCAAATGACAATAAACTAGCTTTTACATTTTTATGGTCATAACTTTTGCATGATCCGTCCCTAACACACATAACACTCATTGTTCCTATTGTTTATTTGTCCCGACTTTGTGTTTTTCATTTTTCTGTCTTCGTTGTACATTTGACAATACATTCATCATTGGTTCTTTGATGAGTTTTTATGGCATTATACTACTAACAATAATCGTTAATGGGCTGTGTGTATTTGTAATGGGCCTCATTTATAGCAGGGCGTTGCACACGGGGCCATAAATGCTGTGGTATGTGGCACTGGTCGACTCTGTGGATTCAAATATGAACATTATGGCTTTCATTGGCACTCAAGAATCCAGGCTAAACCATTTCCCCAAACCTCTTCCTTCTCGTAAACCAGTAACCAATATCTAAGTCTAAGGGCCCAGTTAAACTATCTACTTGAATGACTAGGTGTGTTCAAGTACATCAAGATAAGAGCTGAAAGAGCCTTTGTTTGTCGGGGCAGCACCCGGAGTGTAAACGACTATTGTAACACAGAGCTTTTGTACCAAATGTAGCCTGTTCTGTATCTTATCTTTTACTACAGGCAGGGTATGTATACTAAGGTATTAACTGCTCCAAAAGTGAATTCACAGGATCACTGTTACAATGAGCGTATTCCTTTGCAAACAATGGAAAAACCTTAGAAAAGTCACAACCAGTAGATGAATACAAATGCATTCAAAACACAGCATGACTTAACATAGCATGTGATTTTATAATGATGAAGTAGCCAGTAAGGATAGTATGTTCATCACTTACGTACATGCCACTATCAGTAGCTCTTATACTTCTTTGTAGATACTATATAAATACTGTATATAATGCATTATATAAGTATCATTCTCCTCTTTCTATATCCAGCACTGGCAGAGCATTCATTCATATGTACAATATGGGCCTTACATAGGGCCACACACCTTAAACAATACAATATGTCTGGAATCATGACAGAAAGCTAGAGAGCGCCTACAGTAACATATGATCTCCCTACTTTATAGTATTCATTTTGTATTGCTTATTCTGCATATGAAGCCATCAATGACAGTTTCAGCAAAATATTCAGTAATCCTCATATTGATGTGGGATTCTATTACTAATATCATAAAACAACTAGGTCTACGCTGTCGTACCAAGGTGTATATTGGCAAAATGCCCCCATACGTGTGCCACAACTGCTTTGGCACCAACAATTGTTGTAGGGTGGAGCTATAATAATATTTTGGGTACACTATGGAGAATCACTGTACCAAGTTTCATTGCTCTCTGCCAAAGTAAGTGTGTCCAGGGTCCCATAGGGGTCAAAAACACGGGGGCGCTATTATAATTAGGGTGCATTAAATCTCCTCTTAGAAGTTATTCAAAATGTTACTCAATTAAATGTATCTGGTAGGCTACTTAGAGTGACCAAATTATAATGGGACAAAGAGCATTTTTTAACTGACTAACCAACTAACTAAATATTAATTGCTGAGTATATCTGAATTTCCGCCTATATATTGTCAACTTTTGAAGTCGCCTGTTGCTTGGTGTCCTGGTCTTATCTGACATTAACTATAGGGTACAGATTCATGAACATGTAGTAAATGCATTAATCCTTTAATGACAATAGATATGTAAAATATTTGTTCTGTCATTAGTCTCAAAATGTATGTATGCAAGGCCTATGAATGTATGTATGTGAATGTATGTATGGATCGATATATGTTTGTTTGTTTGTATGTATGTATGTATGTTTGTATGAATGTATGTATGTATGTATGTATGTTTGTATGTATGTATGTATGTATGTATGTATGTATGCATCCATGTATGTAGGTATGTATGTATGTATGCATGTATGTATCCATGTATGTAGGTATGTATGTTTGTATGTATGTATGTATGTATGTATGTATGTATGTATGTATGTATGTATGTATGTTTGTATGTATGTATGTATGTATGTATGTATGTATGTTCCTGGTTGCTTTACTGCCTTCACTAACCCAAACTAGTCCAACTGATGCCATAAGTCAATCTGTCAATGAATGAAACAGCAGCAGAGTCAGGGCGAGGCTTTGCGCATGCGCCGTTCCTCTCCACTCTCTTCATATTCTACCCGCTCCTCCTCCAGCCCAGCCCAGCCCAGCCCTGCCTCTCCTCTGGGTCTGTCTCAAGCCTTTGCTGCATCTGACACGGGCCACCACTACGCGACCCGCAACCACAGCCCCACTACTCGGTTCAATATTTGCTTCAAACTCTCACATTCATAGACCTTACACGGATCTACTTTTTCTTCCAAACCCCGCGACGCTTTGACCTCAACAGGCTGCAGTAATCCCTATCCATCCGCCGACATGTCTGGATACCAGGGCAAAAAGAACATACCTCGCATTACCGTGAGTTTTAGCCCTATTTTATCTGCTATTTGCATTAATGCTATATTCAGTGACTTAAATTACTTCCATTGAGTAGTTCTTTTGTTTAATACGTTAATTGTCTTACCGTATTTTACCTAAAACACATTTTCTTCCACAGAATTTAATATAACGGTTCATTTTCGGATTTGAGATCGCGCCTAACTTACAACATTGTTTTTTGTTTCATTACGTTGTTACGCTTAATGCATTCTTATTGATTTGTATGTAAAATATCGCTGTACTAAACGTCATGTGTCCCTTGTTGCGGCAGTGTGCCATCTTTTGGGGGGTGTGGGCCCTCACTTGTCGGCAGAAATGGGTGGTGTTGCCAATAAATAAGGCTCAAGTAATGAGTCTTGAGGATTGTTACTTACAAATAATGTTCAAGTGATAGTAAAAAGTAGGTTACTCTTCCAAATCAAGGAACAGTAAAAAAACACTCAAGTATAGAGTAACTGTGTGAACATAATGTGAGATTTATTGTTTAATTAAAAAAGCTATGAAAAAAAGCAAATCCTGGAATTTCCAGAAGATAAGCTAAAAAAGCAAAGAAAAAAGAAAAAAATAATTTCCAGGTTTCACTTGCACCTTACACCTAGATAATGAACAGGCTGTGGCTGAAAGTACTCTTACAAGACTTCCATCGTTTTACTCAAGTAAGAGTACTGTTACTTCAAAAATAATATTACTCAAGTAGAAGTAAAAAGTATGGTCAACACAAACTACTCAAGTAAATGTAACTGAGTAAATGTAACTACCCACCTCTGCTTGTAAACCCAAACTAGGTGCAAGACATCAACCTAATCTTTGGGTTAGCCTCTAAGCTACATTTTACATTAACCCAATTTCTAGCTCTTCTTTGTCCCTTTCTGTCAAACCAGCTCCATTAACATGTCAATACACCCCTAGCTTCGACCAATGAATGGGTATTACAATCAGAATATGTTGAATCAAGGGTGGAATTTCAAAAGCTTACCTCGGTTTAACCACTACAAACTTATTATAGGCTTGTGATTCTTGTGGAAGTTTAACAGTTAATAGTTTCTTTCAAGTGTTATTGTTTCCAGACAGGTTTAAAATGTGCCGTGATCTGAATCTTGGTTATAAAAACAATATCGCAAATCTAATCACAATCACAATATTTGTCATTAAAACCATATTGCAATTAGATATATATGTATATTTTAATTTCCAGTTGTGTAAGCCTATTTTGTAATATGCTTTTTCTGACTGTGGTAAGAAACAGCCACAGCTAGATACAGTAAGGTGCCTTTTTTATTACAATTTTTTTTATTCCATGGTATTTTTCATCCAGGGAGGGATGATGGTGGCTGAATGGAAAGTGCGGCTCAAACAGGGAGGGGAGCTCGGGGAAGGGAGGGGACGCTGGGCTGGCTGCTATTCCAGTGCACGTTTCTTCCAAAGCTGTGTGGAATGAGGGAGACTGGATAGATGTGTGCTGCAGAAGAAGTAAGGAGGTCACTGTCTTGAGAAGAGCTTGTAATTGGGTTTGTATGACTAAAACAGTGCCTTATCGGAAGACACGGAGATAAGAAGCAGGCTTTGTGGAGAATTTGTAGTAGAAATGAAAATTGGGTGAACTTTGTTGATAGTAGAATATTTTAGACTAAATATAAATGAAGTGCTGTAGAAGCTTTGTGGTTATCTGACTTTGAAGCTTACACCAGATGCCGTTCTTTGCTAGATTCAAATGACATGTTCCAACAAGTGTCTGAATACACAAGTCTGAAGTGGTAATAGTAGATATGCAGATTCACAGTATCAGATAATATCAAACAGTCTTAACGTACACTTATTCCCAAATTTGGGTCCGTAAAGGTACTCCACAGGGGCATAAAAACATTCTTGAAAAACTAAAAATTATATTTATGCTATTTATAGGTGTTCAGTGAAATAGGGAAATAAGTTTTGTATTTTAATCAATTTGAGGTGGCATAAGTGAATGTATGCAAGTTAATAGTAGTCTCCACGTGCCCCCTACCTCAGACCCATCATTTGAAAAAGTATTTGTACACATATTTGACGATAATTTTGCATAATACCTACCTACTACTTTTTCTTTCAGCTTCTGCTTATGGGGTTACCATAGCCAATAATCCGCCTTCTAGGGAGCTATGATTTGCATATTGATTTGGCACAAAGAGTAGCCCCCTGTTGTGGCTTTGTGCTTACTGCCTATCTATGACTAAGCTTTCTAACATTATGCAGCCTTTGTAAGACATCATGACACATAGTAATAATGCAAACCTATCAAACAATACCAGAAGTTGGTAAAATATTGTAACCACTATCTAACTATTTCATATTGATATTTTTAAGTCTAATTGTATATAAACTATGGTACTTATACTTACAAAATGTAAGCATAGCACTGGTTAGAATTTAAGCCACAGAATTTAATGCGGCGTTACAATGGACCTAACATATGACCTAGAGTTGAATTTACATAAATGTGTGCCAGTCCTCATTTGTCTTATCTCACTGCCCATCAGAGTTGATTAAAGTATAATATAAGATCTTGTGACTATCTGAGGACGAGCAGTGTCTTTTTGATTTTTCTCTAAATAACACTCATTGATGATTATGATGAAGGAAGTCCTTGTTGGGTCACCAAGTAGGACAAATATTTATTGGAGCCTAATACGTGCTGACAGTTTGGGTGTCTGTCTGTGGCTGGCTGGTTGCTGTGTCCCAGATTTGATACATGAAATTCATTTAATACAATGTTTTTGTGACACAGTCACCCCTCTGTTTGCTTCTCTTTATTTCCCATTAACACTGGTGATGAGGACTGATGAATAAATAACACAGTTTAGCTCAGTTGGTAGAGCTGCTGGGCCTAGCTTGCCTTGCCGTTGTGTGTTGGACTCCAATGGTGGTGCACGATATGGTAAAAATATGATTGACTGTATTATTTGTCTTACACAGAAGACTACTGCTATCAGTGTCTTCATTAAACGTTTTAAACTACAAAATAAATGCACATCATCATACTATTTATTTTCCCTTTTTTATTAATATGAACGCTGGCATTGTTACAGTAAAAATGATGGTGAGGAGTAGAGCATAAGTGAATGCACTGTATCACGATCACAACGATCTTCCCAGGTTAGCAGATCATCATAACTATCACTATACGATTATTTATCACCATATCGCACACCCCCGTCATTGCTGAATATCATGTTTTGCGCCTCTCCTCAATTCCCTTTCATTTAATTGCTCTGTCTATTAAAAGCCAGCAGTGAAAAAGGATTCAAACAAATTGACTTGATGCTTGGAACATGTCTTCAAAAATAGCATGCTAATCATTCATAAGAACAAATCGTTTTATGATGACATAGCAGACAGTCGTAAATGTGTCTGATAAATTCCCTGCAGTCAGTTGGCTCAGAGATCACAGGATTAGAGCAGTCCAAACAGTGATTAAGTCACACCTAAAAGGATAGACTTCCTATTCCAGAATACTGCTGGAAAGAATTGGGTCAATGCAGATATCTTAATTTATTCCACCCATTTTTCATTTATTTTCATGATATTATGATAAACAGTGATAACTTCAACTATAGACGTTAGAGTCAGATGCAGACAAGTCTCTAAGGATTGCTGTCATGTTTCCAACTGATCTTGAATCAATTTGATAATCATTTTGACATTTTAGCTTGGTGGTTTATCATAATTTTGTATTGCTTGGTATAATGTTGTGATGTAGAATAAAATATATATACGTACATGAAATAGTTTCTACGTTTTTGCTGTAATTGCTGTGAGTAGTCCTAAAAATTCAGTGTTTGTAATAACAATGTAGAGATGTATAGGACCTAGTTCCAATAGGAGTCTACACTTTGCCATGGATGTGACATTACACCACTCTGGGGATGTTGATCAGACAACAAAAAATATAATTGTGTACAGTATTTGTCTCTCCATTGCCTCTAATAGGAATGCTAATGAGCTAAATGTAAGGTACAAACAGAGGAAGTAAGCAAATGTAATAAAATCTAAGTGGGCTACAGCTGTTACACAGAATCACTGTCTTCCTGTTTATTTGCCCAAGATAATCCCATTGAGGCTCATTTGGAATAATTATCTATTCTCCTGTCTTCTGGGTGTGGCACTATGTCCACTACAGCAGATGGACTCAAGAGGAAATCATTAAATATGAATACTGTATCACAGCTGGTAATGGAGCTGCTCTGTGGTCACAGACAGGCCAAGACATACTGCAGTATGATTATGATTTAAATGCTGAATATGCTGTACAATGAGAGAGGTGTCCAAACTTAAGAGTAACACATTTGAAAATAAGCCAACAGGCCGGTCTGATGTTTTGTTTTTGCATTGTTTGCTATAAATAAAATACGTTCATTTAGGGAAATTATGCCATTTTGGTTGGTTCACTTTAATACTGTGTGAACACATTATGTAATCTATAGTAAAAGAACACCCACAGTCACGGACATAGTTTAAAAATATATATTTAATAGGCAATAGTTAATATTATGCAGTAATATTAATATTTTATAGGTGCCCCCCTGGCCACTCTTGTTTGTGTTTGAGGTTCTGATGTGTCCTAGTTAGTTAGGCAATGGATCAAAGGAGAGTATTGTTGCTATTGTTTGTGTTTGTTGCACTGTGTCAAACTCAAGGATATCAGCAGATATTAGCTGGAAAACGCCAACTTATGGATGAGAGAAGTAGTTGTGAAGGCAGCTGAGCACCGGTCGCTTGGCAGTGATGTTCAGCTTTTAGTAGTTGGTCACAAAATCAACTGAACTGAACAAAGTCCTGAACATGTTTGTCTTGCATTGAAGTTTCTTTCTAAATAGTATATAGTATTTAGTACAGAAAAGGTTCTCAAACAAATGAAAAGAGAACACTGTTGTAGTAATACACTGCTATGTACATTTCCAACCACCAGATCAACAAATCACTCTCCGTAACAATTATAAAATAAAAAATAAGTAAAAGTACCTAGAAATATTCTGAACACTACTGTTGTATGTTTGCCAATCTATTAACTTATTCTTATTATTTAAACAGATACGGCTAGATTGAGTTTGCTTTAGTAGCTTAGCACCACCAGAAAACTAAAAATAACAACAATGAACCTGCAAGGGAACAAAGATAGATTGAAACAGACACTAAAGAGGTTCAAAAATAGACTGGGCTAGAATTAGCCTGTCCTGGATTACTGTGTCAGTCCAATCCTTTTGAAGACAATCATTACACTTGAGTCCACTGTTCAAGCTTAGTGTCTCTCTGTGTGGTGACAATGCCAAATAATCAATTACTTTTTTTGTATTTATTTATTTATTGCTAAACACCAAATGAAGTTGGTTACAAATTGTACATGGGCTCCTTTTATGTTTAGATCTTGCATGACCAGCCAGACCTATTCACCTTTTTAGTGTTCTGATATTTGGGGGTTTTTTTTAGCAAAGAAAAAAACACTAGGAGCAAATCAGGCATAGTGCTTTGCAGAGTGACAGACTAGATTTTATGAAATGAGGTAATATGTGATTTATATGAAGAGCTGTTACAGATGTATCCTGGCAACACTGTTTTTGTCCATGTGGAATATATCCTGGAAACATGCGTGAAGTCAGGTGAAACACTAAGCCAGGTCACGGACTCTACATCATCTAACATCATTCATAAATCAGTTCAAAACTACAAAACTCAAGATGTGTTCAGGAAAAGAATCAGCTCATTGACTGACCAGACATACATAACAGCTCCCAAATATCAAAGGTTGAGATTATAGCTTATACTTTACTTAACACACTCTGGCTTTCTCATTCAGCAAGAAAGCTCTTGAGGACAAACTACATTCAACAGTGCAGCTTTGTTCTGCAGCCAATGTATCCCAAGTTTAAAAGTTCACAAACACAACAAAGTCAAACGTTCAGTCTGAGGCTGGATGTTATGTAACACTTCCCTTTGACTCTATTCCAGCAACTATGGGCCTTCAGCAAAGTGTGTCCTGTACAGCGGCCGTTTATTCGCAGGGCTGACAGGGAGACTGACAGGACTCTCACATTTACTCACTGTGGGTAGTTAGATTTTATTTGCATGTTGTTGGACTGTGGGAGCCAGAGTATCAGGAGAGAACCCAGGGCAACACGGGGAGGACATGCAGAATCCAAGTGAATATTTTTGACACTGGCACAGCATATATAAGATAATAATAAACACACCATAGAAAAAGGCTTAGATTTGTTTGCTTGTGTAGTCACCTGATTCTTACATAACATATCTGCCTCATCTTATTATCAGAGGTATGTTATCACTTTTTAGAGCCAAATCAATTCATTCCACTGTTTCCACTCCTCACGCTCTTGTTCCCATTTTGAAGACCTTTAAAAAGAACTCTGTCCACTTCCTGTTTGTGTGTTCCCATGGAGCTGAGGTCACTCTCATGTTTGGCTCTGGTCCAATACAACCAGAGTGACTGTCCAAACTCCAACACACATGTTCACAAGGCATGCATGAGGAAGGACATGGGTTAGGAGACATAGTGACTTTTCTCACAACAACACAGATTGTGGTTGGACGTTTTTGGGTTCTTGTTTGGAAATTGAACCAACTCACAAAGTGCACGGGACAGCTTAAAAATCATTAGCATTAGTCAAGCATTTGTTTACTAGTAGAACAATAATAGTAGGACTGAAACAACTAATTTGATTAATTGTGATTAATACTCCCACCAATGTGTGATTGTGGTATGAATTAATAATGGAAGAGATGTAAGCTTTGAGAAAGCCTTGGGCATTGTAAAGTGCAATATAAATCTAATCCATTAATATTATTATTATTATAATAATCTACCTAATATTATGTAAAATAATGATACTTTAAAATGGCAGGGTTGGTCCACCATATAAACATGATGAGTGGATATTTATAGAGAACATGATTCTCTCAGTAGGAATGTGTCTGATATCCTTTCATCAAAACTCACCCTCTGAGCTTTACATTTGAGTAATTCTACTAAAAGGGTAATTGTGTATTCTCAAATGTGAGCTGCTGCAGAAGTGTTGGCACAGTGCAGTGGTAATGTGATAATGACAGTCAGGACAGCACTCATGATTAAGGGCAGATTTGGGGGCAGTTGTTGGATGAGTCTGGGACCAAAGCCAGACCCCTCTACAACCTCGGGCCTGTGTCACGCCTTCAGACGACAACTGTAAAGTATTTTCCAAAGCCACCTTGTCAGCACTATCACTAATGTAACGTGTGTGTGAGTCTATCATAGCTTTAAAAATAGGTCATTACAAAAGGCCGCACAGGAAATGGCTGGCTGCAGTATGTCAGGATTATGTTATTGCCTGGAGCTGCGGCTGTCAGCAGACTCACTCCAAAACTACTTTTTATGACGAGCTGTGGAGCAGATCCATAAAAGGCTGGATCACACATCACATCACCTTTTACTGTGGAAAGACCCAAAATGGTAGTGTATGGCAACAGGTAAACACAGGACCTAGTGTGGAAAGCTGTTGTCTAGTTTAGTTTTTATATACTTAGGAAAGTGGTAAACAGACTAGACGAGCTTGTGTTCATTAGTTTTGACGTTTTATAATTCGACAACAGTTCTTTTGTTAAGCTAAGGTTGGACCAACTCTTGATAACACACTTAGCATATGTACATAATATTGGCATTAATAACATTAATAGAAGTAGACATGATCCTGCCACAGTCACAAGCCAGTGTTCCCTCTGTGTTGGTATACATATCCAAATGAATAAATAACTAATAAATATTAACAGTACTGATGGTGGCCCAGTGGTGGCAGTTTAAATGGGGTTAGCATACTACTAGTGCACAACCAATAGCTGGTTGATCTGGGCTGTAATGTCTTTATGTTTACAGTCTACACACAAATGTAACGTGAGAGTCATTACAAATAAAAAAAATACCTAATTGAGATCTTTCATGGAAATACTCTCTTTCTGTAGTCCAATCATCAATAGTATCATTGTAATCATGTCAAGTCATGTATGGAGCTTCTCAGTGTCACTTGAGGATAAGATGGACCACGTGTTTCTGGAACATAATAGTAAGGGGGGTGGGCTCCACACAAAGGTCTTTGGAGAAGAATCAAAACTAATATAAAATCCCCAAAAGAGTGTATGTAGTAATGTGCCCAGACGGTGAGACAGGATTGTGGTGTTCATGTCAGAGTTTGGGTCTAAAGCAGCCATGGACAGCAGTCTGAACAGAGCAGCCTTTGTTTGTGGGACGCAGAGCCTTGTGACTGAGCTGCCACTCCCTTTTTGGACCAA